>PHNY01287749.1:10257-32134 GCA_003724115.2 Anethum foeniculum | reverse complement strand
GAAAGCCCGGCCCGGCCCGGCCCGGTCAAAGTCAAAGCCCGGCCCGGCCCTTGACCAAAAAGCCCGGGCTTTTCAGGGCCCGGTCAAAGCCCAGCCCGCCGGGCCTTTTGTGCATCTCTAGACTCAACCAGTAACCAACGGCGAACCAGAACCCAACAGCGCACGTATGTATATATAAGTGTGTGTAATAAAATGAATGAAGCGAGAAAGATTAATTTTTTAAATTTACAAAAAAGGTAGTATAATACAAACACATAAGTTGATCTTAGTTTTTCACTTTCAAACATTTATTACATTATTGTATTGATTACACATATTAATTGTTTGATTTAAAAAAAAAATAATAAATTCAAATGTCGGTGCGATAAGAAATAAAGGAAAGGGAAGAAGTCGTGTGTAGTTTCTCTCTCCCTCCCTCATTTCACTCTCCGTTCGCCATCTCCACCCTTTGCTTTTTCCATTCAAACTTCATCACCCTTTTTATTATTTTTATTAATATTTTAATATAATCTTCCCGCAAATATATATACACACATATCTGTAACTCTATGATTACTCTCTCTTTCATTACTGATTACGGCTAGGGTTTCATCCTCTCATTTCTCTCTCTCTATATCTATACCTATACTTACATATATATAATCATCTCAATTTTTTATATTAATAATTAGTTTAATTGAGCTCAATTTCGCATGAGAGTCTTGTAGATTGTTAGATCTGAACCGTATGTTTCACTCACCATTAAATGCACCAGCTGAGGTTTGTGTGTATAGGTGTATCTATTTATTTACATAATCATGTAATTGTAATTGGATATGATATGATTGTTGTGAATTGTGATGTTTACGGCATGTTTGCGTATCGAAATGCGGATAATTGTTGTGTGTGTGTGTGTGTGTAGTGTGAGGTTTGTGAATTGTGATGTTTACGTGTTGAAATGCGGTGTTTGTGTATTTCTCGTTGCGTATGATTGTTTAGTTGATTGAGTTTAGCTGATCTAGTATGGATATTTATTTAATTCGCTTTTTGAGTAGTAATTGTATTCTCTGTTTCTCGTTGTTGTTGTTTGTTTTTTGGTTAGTTATGGATTGGATTACGTGTACGTGGATGTTATGGAGGTTTTTATTATGTTTCTTGATTTAGCGGCTGATCTGCTATGACGACACTGTTTCTTTTGTAATCTGGCGGTACTTTCGTGATTTATTGTTTTGGCTTTGATGTCGTGATGTAGACTGAAATCTTCTGTATTGTTATGAAGTCAAATGTTAGTTATGCTGCGCATTGATACGTATAAGGGATTTAGAAGTGGTTTTTTCTACTTTGTCGCTTGCTCCTTGTTTTACATTGTTGCTTGGAAGTAGGCCACTTGGTAGTTCTGTATTGCTGGTTAAAATCTAAAAAAGTTTGGTTTGTCATTTAAAAGTTAAAGGGAGGTTTTTTTGCTCAAATTGGTAAAATTCACTTTTTTATATTGACAGCAGTAAATCTAGAATTGTTGACTGTTTTAAAGTTTGAACGTCAGTTCCTTGTTTATTGGTATTAAAGTGAAAGTCTTGACATTTGAGAATCGGGGATGTTTATCTTTATGATGATATTTAACTTTTTTTTTTTTTCTCGTGAAGGAGATGAGTAATATGACTAATGAAAGTGAAGACAAGTTGGTGGTCAATGATTACATGGATTCACCATCAGCCGAGGAAGCAACCAGTGAAGGAAACATGACTGGTGGTGGGCTTCTAAAGAAAGGCCCCTGGACGTCTGCAGAAGATGCCATTTTGGTTGAATATGTAGAAAAGCATGGAGAGGGAAACTGGAACGCTGTCCAAAAGCACTCAGGACTTTTCCGTTGCGGAAAAAGTTGTCGTCTTCGCTGGGCAAATCACCTCAGACCAGATCTTAAGAAAGGTTCTTTTACACCCGATGAAGAGCGCCGCATCATAGAACTTCATGCTAAGATGGGAAACAAGTGGGCTCGAATGGCTGCAGAGGTACGCGTGATATTTCATGTTGTGCATTACTTCTAGGATGCATAGTGGCTTGCATAGTATGTTTCATATACCAGTTCGATGTAGGAAATGCACTGCAATAGACATTAATGTTTTGTTCTGTCTTATTCGCTTCTTATTACCACATATTAAAATGCAAGATATTTGGTAGTTGTTGGCCATATTTGCATAGCATTACGTCTTCCGCCCGCACGTTTATTCATCAACTGGTAGAATGCTAGTGTGAAATGAATATAGTATGTAGGAACACTGATATAGCCACTTATAGTTGCATAGAGTATCAAAAATTTGGAATATATAATATATCAATGAGTAGAACTAAATTAAAAAGCTTTTTACAAAATAAGAAAGTGAATTTAAAAATTTATAGGAGAAAAGAGTAAAAGGCGATGACAAATTTATTATGCAATCCTGCATGCATCCAAATTATTGTAGATGAAGTGGGTATCAAATACAAGAGAAAGTTTAAGCACCGGTTAGAATTATGTGGTCCCGTTATTGATATTAGCTGAAGACCCTTGGGAGGCTTTGTGGTGGCAAAGAGGTCTTGACTTTGTAGGTCACGACGAGTGATGTCAAAAATATGATGTAGCAGGCTTTTCGGAAAGCCCAATTTTTGTTTAGGTATCACATTGAGGCCTTAATTTATACCGTACTATTAAATCAAGCCGAACTGAAGATCTTTGGTTGGTCACTCACGTTTTAAAATATAACAAGGATGAAGAAATTAAGTAAAGCAGCCTAGACATGATTTCATTTACAATTTATATCGATTACTCATAGGTGTGTTCAAATATATTAATTAATTAAGGCCCCAACTAGATCTTACATTATTCAACACTTCCCCTCTCATATGATCGAACAGACTTGAACAAACTTATAGCAAAGTGAACAAACTTATAGCAGTCCATGTTAAGTAACCAGTCCATGTAAAACCTTAAGGTACCTAAAACTAAAGGTTTTACTGGAAGGCCAGCCATGATCTTATAGTATTTCACACTCTCCACCAATTGTACAATTGACCAAACATAACCAAATAGACAAACAAATACTATATTAAATTAAACAAATGGGGTTGGGAGAACTCAAACCCGAGCCAAAACAATCTCCGATGCCATACCATGGTAAATCTAAATGACCAGTACATCTATAATTTTAAGGTATTGGAGGAAGGCCCCAATTAGATTTCAAAAACAGGCTCTTAGAAATTATATGAAAAATTATCGAGTTTAAATATATAGTTCGGTTAAAAAAATAACCTTTTAACAATAAATTCTTAGATAGTATAGAAGTTTATGGTGGGCTGAAATAAATGCGAAATATCAAATATAATAATAGATATGGTATCTAACAAGTAATTGGGTTAGAATACAGAATTCTAGATAGTATATAATTTTACCAAACATATACTACGCAGTAATTTTTAATATGTAAAGAAGTTTCATAATATATTAGCATGCTGTTTAGTTTTATTTTATCAGATCTGAGCTGCACCATATGAAATGCTCTGTACTTCCAACACATAAACTCTCTGTCGTATCAATTTGACCAGGTTAATAACCCTTGCACCCTTGCAGAGTTTAAAGTTAAATTGTGCTTGTTTTTTTTATGTTGCTTGAAATCTTGAGCCCTTTCAATTCACAAAGTTTAACATCTTTTCAGTTACCTGGACGTACTGATAATGAGATAAAGAATTTCTGGAACACAAGAATTAAAAGACGACAACGAGCTGGCTTGCCAATTTACCCCCCTGACATCTGTTTGCAGTCCTTAGACGAGAATTCTTCAAGTCAGAATATGGGATTCTCAAGTGGTGATGCACCCAATTCTGAATTCTTACCAACCCATAACTTGGAGATTCCATCTGTTGAGTTCAAAGGTTTGGGAGTAAACCAAGAGCTCTATCAACCATATGCTAATAATTTTGCAGGTGGCTATTTTTCAGCAGCTCTCAGTCCTACCTGCAGTAATAGCATTCTGCTCCCAAAAATGCATCCAGCCAAGCGTCTTCGAGAATCAGAACCGTCACTTCCTGGTTTCAATGCTGTTCACCCTGCACTGGATCAATACAATGATGATTTTCAAATTGCTAGCAAGTCCTTTGGGGCTTCATATGATCATGGTTTATCATCATCCTCCTCTTTACTTCCAGGCAGCCATGCCCTTATAAATGGCAACTCTTCTTCTTTACCCAACTCTTGGGCAATGAAGATGGAGCTCCCTTCACTCCAACATTCAGATTCTCAAATGGGAAGCTGGGCCTCACCCTCCCCGCTGCCTTCCCTTGAGTCTGTTGATACTTTAATCCAAACTCCTCCAAATGAGCATTCAGAGTCAGGTCATCACTCTCCGCAGAATAATGGCCTGTTGGAATCTATACTGTATGAATCACGAGCTTTGAGAAACACAAAGAATAATTCATGGCAGCAGACTTCAAAAGCTGATGTCCCTGCAAATGGTGCTGACAGTTCATCACAGTTCCGTGATGCAGACTGGGATTCGTGTGGTGACCCGAACTCTCCTGTTGGTCATTCTAGTGCCTCTTTATTTCATGAATATACTCCTGTCAGGGGAAGCTCATTGGATGAACCTCAGCTGATGAAGACTCTGCCAGGTGAGTACAATTTACTTGCTAATAAGCTTTTCCATTTGTGGTTGTTGAATTATTATTGTTCGAGTATTTTGCTCTTATTTCTATTGTGTTTTTGACAGTTAAGCAAGAAAAATGTGACTGGGCAACACATGGTGATGAAAAGGATGGAGATTCCTGTCGCATGGACATTTCCAGGCCGGATTTCCTTCTTGACTCAAATTGGTTCGGCCTCAGCACTGACTATGGTAAGGATTATTTCATCCTGAGAGATGCTATCGGTGCACTTCTTGCTGAGGATTTTACCTCTTGAGTTATAATTAGTGCACCTCTTTCAAGTCGAGGGCGGTGGGACTCATAAACAGGAGATTTTGTTATTTTCTGCTTCGATACAAGGAGACTGAGATTTCTGTCAAATCCTTGGCATAAATTCATTGCATGGCTTGCAGAAAGTTCCTTTAAACATTCTGGTACTTGTAACTTGAGTGTGGATGTAATATTTCTTGTACTTTTTTCCCCTATCCTTGATCTTTGTAAACATTTGGCAGCTCTTTTATGATTTCTCGGATTCCTGAAATCGTGCAGTACATTTTCTTTTTGTTAAGTGATCATGCAGAACATTTTGCTGTTTATTGGCTGTTGGAAGTTATTATGAGGTTGTGGCTGCTGATAAATATCAGCTTTCTAAAAATCTAAATGAACCAATATTTGTATTGTTGTCTGAGTCTGCCTGCAGACTGAGGTACCCCGAGTTTGAGCATTAACAAATACCTCTAATTTTAGAAGAAAACCGATTTTCTGATGAAAGGCGGGCATTGCTTTTCTGGAAGTGTTCAAGTACACATTCTCATCAGTCTGTACCGGGTTTCTAATTAAGAAGCGATGCTTGATCTTGAACCTACACATACCTTGTTTTGGCTCAGTCTTGCGGGTGGTTGGAAATTGCTCAATGAAAACAGTTGGATTTGGTGGTTTTAGCTTGCTTTTCCCATGTCTTTTTTTTTTTTGGCTAAGTTGTTTTTTCCATGTCAGTATTTGAGTCTTGATCATTTCTCATAAAGTTAACAAATTGATAATTTGCATCCAATATGTCTTCACTCTTCAATGATGAATTCAAATAAGCTACATCGAGCACCCGTATCATACAAAGTATTACATTTGTAATATGTACATAATGCAGAGCCATTTCTTATTATCCTGCTGATATATATTCTCCACCTTCCTATTTATGAAAGATAAATTGTACCGTGCTGCTGTTTTATATCTCATTGAGAAGTACTATTTTTTCAGCTTCTTAAGCTAAATCTTACACCTTGGTCAAAATAAACTGCAGTAGCTTGCACTTGGAGTGATGTGTACATCTACGTGTGTCAGTTTAAGAAAGGATTTCATATATTGGTTGGCCATTCTATGTGAGTATCGCAAACTGGCAACTTTCGTAGATGCAACTTTAGTTCAGCATTCTGCTGTTCTCTATTTAGGACTAGGAGGTTATTTACCAGACATGGCCATCTCTTTTTTCCTTATCATAGGTTGTATATATTTCAAGAAAATACAGAAACAGAGAACGAACAGAAGAAGAAAACGGTGGAATTCCTACAGAACTAAAGATTCACCCAATAACTAATCATATTCAATTGCAAATCTGCTTAAATGTTGCGGCAAAACAATTAGTTCTTGTAGGTTTCTAAGCAAACTCCAACTACCAGTCCTGGGATTAAAGTCTGATACAGTAGGAGATCATTCTGGGATAAGTAGGCCCAAAGAAACCTAAAAACTTCATCGAGAAAACATCATAAATTAATTCAGAAAACAAAAAGTAAACTTATATCGAGTGCATCACCCCCTAAATTTTAAGCTACAAAATAGCACCTGAACAGATGAACATGAAAATTGATTCACGTCAAAGACCACCGATTCCAGCAAAAGTTGATCCTTGAAAAGCTCATCTTTTACTATAAGTCTGGGAAACGTTAAGCTACAAAATAATATTACCAAAAAAAAAACCCAGGAGAATGCATCATCAATCAGCATATAAGGGAGTTGATGCATATTCATTCTTTTAAAGATCAAAAGATTATTTAGAATAAAAAATAGTAGCAAGAACCACTACGACATTTATATATAACCTTTATCATATTAGTGAATCAGTGAACTAGTAATAGGCAGGAGCTCATTCTTTGTCATATTAGAAAATATTCGTATATATAAATTTCCTACACATACAAGCTATTGAATCAGTGAACTAGTTAAAAGCTTAAGCTAACTCTATTTTAACCTGAAAATTAAATGACGTATTTACATAAATACATTAATGGCATACTTCTATACAGGTGCCATTTTAATCACATTAAAGCTAAACAACAACAGAAAGCAATGAGCTTGGCTCAAAACTATGTCAAATAAACATAATTTAAAAGTTACTACTCGTGTACAAGTAAATTAGCAGTTTGCACTATTTCAACTTACAACTCCATACACATTAGGAGCCGTTGGTCTTTTGACAGAGGAGTTGAGGCAGCTGATACAATCTGCATATCAAAATCTCATAAGAATTGCATAAAAAGATGCACAACTAAAAAAAAATGCTAAGTGCCCTCTAAGAAATAAAGGTCGTGGGAAATTTTTTAATCTCATAATCAGTACGGCATACTTCTAAATTTAGAGAGAATAATGGGTGCGACTTCGACCGGAGGTCAGAAAAGAATTAAAATCAAGAAAGCAATAAGGTCTAGTTGCTTATTCTTCAACCAGCCATGTTTCAAAAGGTAAGATCTTTGCTAACAGAATCAGAGAGCTAGTAGATTTTATTTAATGGATTTCTAGAAGGTAAACACCTAGAGAGAGTTAATACAAATGATTCAGTTTTTTTTTTTTTTGAAAAATGCAGCAACTAGTATACATTAAATAGAAAGCTTCAGACTTGTGTAGGATCTTAGCAAATGTTAATCTGTGGTATGTGGTTGACTTTGCATAATCATCATCTAAGCATACAAACTGCTATTACTACAACCATCACAGAGGAAAGTCAACAAAGTAAATTTGACAGGTATAGAACAACAAAAGAAAGGAGAAACTATGAACATTTGAACAACATACCATATCGATAGGGCTATTGTAACCTTACGGTAATTATAGCCAAGTATTTTCCAAAACAAATGAAAAAAGAGAATGAATAATATAATGATTCTTGATAATGAGTTAATAGCATGCGTGTTCTATCTACATAGTTCAGGTACCAACCTTAAAACCGGCTTTTTTGTATAGTTCCTGAGCAGGCTTGTTATCTACATTTACATGAACAAATAATTGCTTCATACCTGTCACATTCAAAATGGATCCCAAACCAATAGTCACATATTACAGATTGGTAAGGAAAAGAAAAGGTAACATTTATCATTGTTAAGATAAATAGAGAGTTTGAATTCTACATTCTGATGTGGCCATATCAGTGGCCAAATAGACCATGTTCGAGGCAATTTTCTGACGGCGAGCATACTTCGAAACACACACATTTGCGATGTAAGCATACTTATGTGCATCAAAAGGCTCTTGAGATGCCAAAACAGCAGATAGTCTATTTACCTCCTGCAAACTTGGGGGAAACAAAAACCAGTAAGCAAAATGTATTAGGAGCCACCGTACTGGCTCTCGATTAGTTTAGAAAATATAATCAGTTCTAGCATACCATGGCACCTTCATAGGCTACTGTAGTGTCTTGCAGTATTGCATTTCAATAATTACATAATAACATGACTATAAGGAAGTAGGTCACTTCAAAAATCCACATAACCAAGTTTTAACGCTTGTGCATGGCAACAAAGAACTGAAACGAAGAGTAAGAGCATACCCCTGGATACGTTTCCCCTTGAACAAACTGTCGAATGCTTAGGTCCATAGTTCCAACAACACTGTTTAAAACAGTTCTTCGGACATTCTTGTCTTCCTTTTTAACCTAAAATACCAGATGGAAAGGAATGAAATGTGTTGGGTATTAGTACCAGAAGACTTCTGCGTAAAAATATTTAGTAAGTGCCAAGTTGTGAGTAGGATGAAAAGACCGGAAAACAAAGGATTCATGGAGGATATATGCTCAAAAATGAGGCTGCAAAGTGGTGTAGAAGTTCTTATCCTATCCGACAGGAACAATCATACAATTCCTCAGGCACAACATATAGGACAAGACAGTACATCAGTACATCAGTAATAAGGTTTCCTGATTTTAATCGAACATTGTTTATGTACTTCTGAATGTGGACTTAGCCAGGGACCTTGACAAAACCTCGAAGGAAAAGAAATAAAATAAAATAAGCAAGCATGCCCATAATCCGATATCGGCGATATGTGTTCTGGGTGAGTCCTTATTAGCCTTTAAGTCTGTCTTTACAGTTGAGAAGTACCAGTCCTGCTTGAATATTTTCTAGACTCTAGAAGCCTGGAACTACTTTGGCAATACTTATTTCCTTACAAAAGGAAAAAAGTTTATAATGTTATAGTAAATGATCATCTGGATAGATTTGCTTGATGTATCTCTTTTTTAGAAGTAACTTTGTTAATTTATTAATACAAAAGAGTCCGTGCTTAGAGTGGTCTGAAGATGTAACCACAGGTTACTTACAAACAGCACTGATTGAAGGAAATATTATCATTAACTTTCTTAGTACCATAGGATATTATGGGGTATCCCACTAATTCAGAATATTATAATCTAGGAGACTGTAAGTTTGTAAATTCAAACTGTGCATGCATAGCACCTCCTATTTGCTTTGTTAGTTTGTACATATCATCAGAAACTGCACAATCTGGAAAGTAACACAATATTAGCTCAGAATGAGAACTATAAGCAAGGCAAAATACTTGTAAGCCCTCATATCACAAATTACACATGGACAAATCAGAATAAGCTTCCAGACCACAGTTGCCCACCATGATATATGAACAAAATAAAAAAGAGAGGCAGAGGGCGCAGATGAGAGAGAGGGACGCATTAAACATACAGCGACGAAACAACAACACTTCAAAGATTTTCCTTCTTGTCCGCAGCATCGCCGCTTCAAAGCATAAAACTCCTGCCAAATATAGGGAATGGAAAAATAAATCCAAAAGATTGACCCATCTCAGTTGGACTAAAAAAATTTACTCAGAAATTTGAGAATATAAAATCTGCATATATCTATACGACTAAGAGTTACTACCCTGCTCCGACAAAAAAAAAAAGGGTTATTACCCTGACTCACAAAAGTGAATACCGAAACAGCTTCCTACATTTACTCTTCATGACTTAATTTACTATACTATTTAATGACACTAAATAATCTTACTGTACAAAACGTAAAACTGAGGATCAACTGTGCCTCTTTCAATTTATTTTTACTGTTCACCCAAATTATGCTGCTTCCACTGAATATTTTCATAAACAATGGCAGGACAAGCCAGCCAAAGATGCGTAAATTAACAGAAAAGGCTTTCACATGTAATAAACCTAGGAAGAGCAAGTCAAGTTTAGGTATTTGATTTGATTTAGTTTAGCTGATAATGTATAATAATCATCATATTGGAAATTTTAGTAGCTTACTAGCTTGTGAACGATGGTTATAGAGTTTTACTTAAGTTAGGAAGGTATATTAGAAACTTTTAATCTACAATGGATCAATGAGAAACATATTAGTTCTTCAGATTCCCAAGTTAGGCATGAGTGGCTGCCTGGCCCTTCCAACTGTCCCCGCTGTTTGCATCTATTTGTTTGAGCAGTTTAGTGTGAAATGTCTACTGAGGAGCAAATAGTGCTGAGCACAATTATTTTCTTATTTATTTAGTTTAATTGGAAAATGTAAATGCGTTAAGAGTATTCACATGAAAAAGTTGCAAGACCTCCTTGCAAATGTTATAACCTGAATCTTTTTTATAAAAAGAAAAATGTACTTCTAGTAATTTGAAATATTTAAAATGGTTAAAAAAATGTTCTCTTATATGTAAGATTTTTTAAAAAATACTTTATATTTTGTGTGCATTTTATTGGTTTAATATGTATTCATTTTATGATTATAATTTCTAAAAGAAGTGTAGTTATTTTGTAGATATGTATAAATATCTGTTAAGTGTATTTGAAGACCTTAGTCAGAATACCGTTAATGGATAGATATCAGTTTAAAATAGTGGGTAACGTACCCATTATTTTAGGAACACGTTGAGCAAATTCTGTAAATAAATATACGTACTTTGCTTTATTTCGTTCATGTGCGTGATCTTCTTTTCTAGGCACTTCTCTTCTCTCTATCATCATATCCATTTCATGTCGTACTTATATGATTTTTATATAATTACCTCTTGTTATACATATATACACCGAGTCTAGATTGATACAAATTAGTGTACTGTACATTTTTATATTTATAGTTAATCATTTGATAGTTCATTATGATTTAATTTAAGTTGTTATATGTATGTGCATAGTATACTTATTGTTTGGGTTTTAATTAAATTTTATATGTATTTTATGTTAAAGATCATATTAGTCATGCGGCTCTTTTAATTATATTGTTTTCATTTTTGGTAGTACATATTTATTTTTAAGTTTTAAAATATTATTAACCTGCTTGGTTGGATGTGTACATATTTGTTCTAAATTTTAGTGACATTATATGTATAATTTTGTTGGAATATTTATATGGAATAACTTGCTAGTTCTATTTGTTGCATTTTAGGAATATTATATTGCATTATATTTATAATTTAAGAATATTTGCATGTTCATGAATTTAAGTTTATTTTATGGACATCCTCCTAGTTAATTTTCAGAATAAATTGTTAGCGCTGTTATTTATATAGTGTGTTAATCGGCCAGGAATGTTATCTTGTTTTACAAGCTTTACTTATATTGTTAGTGAAATTGCATATAGTTCCAGAATCAGCAAATAATACCTTACCGGGGATGTCATTTATGATAACTTCGAGGCCGTACACTTTATGATACCTTAGTAAACGGCACATTATTGACATGGTATGAACCTATGATACCATGTACCGGGTATTTGTGACCTTAGTAAACTATGGCATTAACTTGTATTAAATTTGAACTTTGGATTTTGAACAATGATATTGGTTATGTGGAAATCATGAATTACATGATTCATTAGTTGTCGAATTGTTTTCTTGTTGGGTTGTATAGCTCATTTGTAAGACATATAGAAAAATGGATTTGGTTTGAGCTGATCTGGAGTAATGTTTTAATGATACTGTTTGTGGAGTTTCGTCTCCTTGGATTTGAATTTATTTCCGGCTAGATGGTTCTAATTCTGTTTTCAGATTTTAGAATTTTATTGACATATTCAAAACTTTAAAAAGTTTATAGTCCGAAAAGCCGGGGTTTTACGATTGATAATTAAAGCCTAGGTTAGCTTCACGTAGATTGCCTTAACTAACCTAGGTAGTCTACAAAAAGCTAACCTAGGCTCTGATACCAACTGTAACAACCAGATTTTTCGGACTATAACCTTTGAGTCAAATATTAAACTAAAACTCCAAATATTACAAATGCTTAAAAATAAGTTTTGAAGCAAGAAGGAATACCATGTTACCATCTATAAAAAAAAGTGTAAATAAGAAAGTCCCCCACACATATACCATCTTATATATGTGTAGGTACCAATTTTTTTAAGAGCATATAAGCACATGCTATATTCATAATGTTGTACTTTATATCTAAATACAAGATCAATTCTAATCAACTAGATATCAACTTAATGCAATTTTGAATTTAACAATTATGGTGAATTCATTTAAATTTGACTAATACAGGTAAAACTAAAAGCCACAAAAACTATAACACATTAATAGTAATAACAAGATGTATATTCATGCAAAGCAAATGAATCATCCCAATTCACAATTTAAATGGACATGTAAAAAGTAAAGATATATCTCATAATTGAGGCAAAAGGCCATACACAGAACTGTTCCACAAAACAAGCCATATAGCTGTGCCTAAAAATTATCTCCAGAAAGATCATTGTGCCTATAATAGTTAAATGGGTTAAAAGAGAAAGACATTGATATGATGAGGTTCTATCATATCTCTACCTGTTCAGCATATTTCCTTTTATAGCTATCGACGTGCCTGGAAGAAGAAAATTGTTAAACATTAGCTTTAGCAAAAACTAGAGTATATGTTAGCAAGTTCATATTAGGGCATAATAAACATCCCAGGAAACATAGGACAACATATCCAGATAGGAAGCAACAATAGTTACAATACTGACCTCATATATGACAAGGACTCCCAATGAGCTTCTGCTCGCAGCCATGCTGCTACCTGCCATGCAAAAGAAAGATGAAGTAGTTTTAGAAAAGCAGATTAAAAGATATATGTTATGCACTGAATAGACTGATAAGAAGGAAAACAAACCCAGTATTCTTCATCTAGTACAGCTTCACGAGCAACAAAATTACCGAAGTTTCGTCGAAGTAATCCACAATATTCCTCATCACTAAGCTGTAGTCTGTTAAAAATAAGTTCGGGAAGCTTTGAGTTATCACCTTTGGAAACAGCCAATTGGCGGATATTTTGGTCATTACCACACTGAACTTCAAGAGTTTTCCATCTACAGTAAGAAATCGGAAAGTCTTCCCTAAAACAGTTTCACACAGAAGACAAGAGAGGCGGATGAGAGAATATACATTATCACATCTATGAAGATATATAAGAATTTATTTTGACATCCATCACCCTATTATTTCATTAACTACTGGTCTAATTAGAAGACTTCGTCATCGCTACCTAAACTTGTAACGCCCTATTTTTTACAGCTTGATATTAAATTTGACACACTCACCAGTATTCAACTCATCTACCCAATCATTATTTTTAGATTAGTTGGGTTTTAGATAAATCTTATTGTGAAGTTTCATCTGAACTCGTATTAATGTAGGTTAAGAACTGGTTGAGAAGAGGAAATGAACATAGCTCCACAAAGAACGGTAAAAACACCAATATGTCCTTATTTCTTAATTATTCATCGATTCTAAACATTCAAAATCTGATTAATACAGGATGATTACATCTCGTTATACACAAGTACAACCCTATCTTGGATAATAAACTATTACCACATCTTATTCTAAAATAATCCTGATAGATAGTAACAAAATAAACATTCTCAGTTTATCATCCGGGGGGTGAGTAAGATGGCTTACTTCTACCCTAAAAGAGTACAAAAGTTGTTTTCGAAAAGAACCCTGACTCAAGTAAACAATTAACAGCTTCGACAAGATATATGATCAATCTAAAACAAACAGATAAATTCCTGACTAAGTATGACTCTTACAGAATAGTTAGAAAACCCTACTAATCAATCACACAATATCCTGACATAAAATACTACTAGTCACCCTAAACCACGAAATCTTCTTAACTCCTAATCCAACCCCAATACTCCCTAATACAGTATCTAATCTCCACTAAGAAATCAGCTACTCAACTCTGGCGTTTCCAGGAACACCAATCAGAAGTTGGCGAAATATAAGGCGTCCATGTCTAGCCTCCAATGTTGACCCCACCTCCCACAGTGGACCTCTTGTTTTTAGTTTTTACCCTGTCTTCCACTGATAAGATATCAACCCTCCTTAGTGGTGCCGACTTCAAGTAAATTAAAAATTTCGGATGAGTCTCTGGTGTACTCTTTCACCCCCCGAAATCATGACAGAACCCCAATACCCTCCATTCAAATTCCCATCCATAGTAAAGCAAAGTATATCTCAATGTATGTGTATACAAGTATTACAATTACAATGTTACGGGACATGAACAATAACAACATATCATATATCATTTGTCACAAAATTACACAAAACACAGGGGAACTAAGTTGTTAATTCAATATCAAATATAAAGCTTGATCCAACTGCACAATATAAATAAATAAATAAATAACAATTAAAAAAATTAAAATAAAAGGGGTTTGAGGTGTAATAATAAGAATACCTGTAGACGCTGAAGACGAGGAGAGAATTGCGTCTGAGGGATGAGGGTGTGAATTGAGGTTGCCGAAAATGAAAATTGCATTTCAGCTGCTCCATCTTGTGTGTATGTAACTATGTAACTATATCATAGTGAAATCGAGAATTTAAAAAGGAGAAATGGAGAAGAGTAAGGAGGGACAAGGATGATGAAAACGGAAGAGGTCAACATAAAGGGTACGTGTGAATTGATGCTTCCTGGGAGTTTCAAGTCCCTTTTTATTGGCCGAAACCCACGGTCCTGCCCAACTCTGGCCTCACTTAGCCCAGACATGTTTTTAATTAAACTTTTATATTTTTTTTTATTATATTATTCATAAATGAAAGAGAGAATAATAATATAACAATATTATTATATGTTATGTCTCATTTTGACTTTGAGACACGATGGTCTTGATTCTCCAAATACCCAATTTCGTATGCCATAACAGATTTTTCAAATATTTGGCTGTGATATATTATTACGGGGTGTTGTATTAAGGCATATACGTATTTTTATCGTGCGTATTTTTTTGATGTGAAACGCGAAATAACATATTAGGGGCTGACATAACAGACGAAATGACGCATCACCTGATGCGATACCCGAAATGAGTATTTGCGGGGTATATAAAGCCAAAATTCTAAATAGGGTACCATGATCATGAAAATTGGAAATGAACATTTGGAACAATCACCCTGAATGAAATGAATATAGAATTATAATTTACATAAATGTCATAATTTTTAAGTAGTCAAAATTTTTATATTAGATTAAAATATTTATTTTAGGTTCATTTAAAAGTTGGTCAAAATGTTACTCATATATTTGTTCCACTATAAATTAATAAGTTATTATGATTGATTAAAGTAATTTTCTTGTTAAATATGATTTTATAATTTTATAATTTTATTTAGATAATTGAAAATGAAATGTCATTTAGGCATGAATTTTTTTAAAACAAAACATGTCCCAGGACCGGCCTCTTAATTCTTATATCTTAAAAAATCTAATATAACAATTTTTTTATGGATTTTTCTACTATTTGCACATGGACACATGATAGGCACGAAAACTTATAAAATTAGGTCAATTTGATTGGTGGAGTTTTTGTAAATCCAGGAGTCCACCACTATTATAAAATGCAACCAATCAAAATGATTTAATCTTATGAGTTTCCGTGTTTATCATGTGCCCATGAAGATATGGTAAAAAAATTATTTTTTTTATTATACATAATACAAAATAACCGTTAAATTTTAAGATTATTTTGCATTTGGCATATGTGATTATCACATGCGCATCTCTCATATGCAAAAAAATGATAGAATGAAATAGGGTTAAGCATTTGGTCTATTTGATCCAATTTGAATAGATCGAAAATTGAAATGTTATTTTTTTTTGGACCAATCAAATTGAAGTATTATAGATCGAACCGAACTGAACTGAAGTTGTATTATACACCGAAGCGAATTGAAATAATTCGGTTCGATCTGGTATTGAACCGAATGGACCGAATTTTTTTCGATTTTTTATTATTAAAAATAAAATCAAAATGTATTAAATTTAAAATATCATTAAAGTACTGTAACATAGAGAGCTATAAGAGTGTATAAATACAATTACAAATTAAAAATTATATTTAAAATTTTTAAGATATATGTAAAATGTATAATATAAACCTTATATTATTTATTATTCAGACTATTATGTCTATTCGGTCCGGACTGAAATATTTTTAAAAAAGCCGGACCAAACCGATTTATATTTCGGTTTATTCGGTCCGAACCAAATAGATCGAATTTCCGAAAGATTAGGACTGATGAAATAAACCGAATTAGCACGGTTCAGTTCGATTTTTCAGATTCGGTTCGGCTTACACACCTCTGCAATGGAACACGAGGAGTTGATTTTTGTAACATTAAGATACCGAGTTCACAGTATCTTTTTTTTTCTTTTTGAGCACCTGATACCGGTTATATTGGGACATTTTCTCTTATATAAATTAGTGATATTCATTTGAAAATTACATAAAATAAAAATAGGATAATCAATTATACGTTCTTGAACTATATGTCATTTTTGGTTAAGATCCTTGAACTAAAAAAGCCAATGTTCGCGTACTTTAACTTTTTAGAAATTTGATTAGCGTTCATCCGTCAAAATTTGACTAACGTCGGTTAGTCAATTAGGGTTCTTCAACTTATTGAATTTGGGGGTTTTTGATTCGTTGATGCAAGGATGAAATTGAGCATATAAGAAGTTTCGGGAGAAGAAATCAAAGAGATTTGTCTTGGTTTCAAAGACGTAGGATGGCCGGAATGGTGGCCGGAAACTAGGAGTGATCATCAAACCGCAAAAACCGCAAAAACCGCCTGGACCACTCCACATCGCACCGCAAAATGCGGTTTTTATTTCTTATGGTGCGGTTGCGGTTTGAATTTTTGATAAACCGCACGGTGCAGTGCAGTTTGCGGTTTGACATTTTAACATTGCGGTTCGAACCGCACCGCACCGCAATGTAATGTCTTATATATATATATTCATTTCTTGTTTATATATATAATAATAAATTTAATTCTTGTTTAATATAATTTTATGTTATAAATGCTAGCTTGAATACTACAAATTACCGATATGTTTTCGTGCATATTATTTTTAGCCTTCATATAAGCTAAATTTTTGTTATATTTATATTTAATTATTATTATTTTTAAATATATAAACCGCACAAACCGCACCGCGTTTTCGTGGTGTGGTTTATGCGGTTTTTTAAGTTATGTGGTGCGGGCGCGGTTTGGAAATTTGGTCAAACCGCATGTGCGGTTTGGTTTGCGATTTGAGGAAAAAACCGCACCGCCCGCATCGCGATCACCCCTACCGGAAACCATGGCCATTTCCCGTTCGGTGGTGACAGAATTACCATTCCACACCATCGAAACCTAGATAGATCTATTTGATTTGACCTCCCGAAACTTCTTATATGCTTAATTTTATCATTGCATCAACAAATCAAAAACCCCTAAATTCAAGAACTTGAAGAACCCTAATTGACTAACGTCCGTTAGTCAAGTTTAGACGGAAGGACGATAATCAGAAAATTTATAAGTATAAGAATCGAAATATTTATTTTTATAGAACAAGGACTTATACCAAAGATAGTATATAGTTAAAGGATGGATGAATTGATTTTCCAATAAAAAATACATTATACATTCAAGAATATCTCATATATTTATATTATGTATATTTCTATTTTTTTCTTCAACTACTAATGAAAAATTATTCTTCTGTTTTTCTCTATAAATGGTTACTATCTAAACTTACACGAACAAAGTCCTTCAGAAAAAAAAAACTTACACGAACAAAAACAATAATACCTAATTTATTAATATTAAAATTTTTAGAGTTATATTAAACATATAGTTCTTTGTCCAAATATTTTATCCAATTTAATTGAATAACACACAAAATGAATTATATGACTAATTATAAAATACTACCATTTTCTTTCCTAGTCCAATAAGGTTAACTATACTATTCAACTGCAGCAAGCAGACACAACAGTGTAATCTAATTAGTCATTTGTTGAAACAACGCTTAACAAACAGTTTTATTCACAACTTACATACGACAAGCGTGCAACACATTATTCCCTCTCAGAATTTCCATTCAGCATCTTTGCATATATACACACACATACACACATATTTTAGACTGGCAAGATACACAAGCTTTCACAGCCATGGCTTCCACCCAGTTTCTATGCAACAGCCACCATTTATACACCTCCAAAACAAAAG
The DNA here is from genome assembly GCA_003724115.2 of Anethum foeniculum. NCBI lineage: Eukaryota > Viridiplantae > Streptophyta > Magnoliopsida > Apiales > Apiaceae > Anethum > Anethum foeniculum. The sequence continues at coordinate 13,741 of PHNY01287749.1, read as the reverse complement.
CTACCTGTTTTAGAAATGGGGGTCTCATTACCCACCTGCCCTTTTCATTTTCTACTAAAAAACCCCAATTCAAAACAGCCCAGTTTGTCACAATCAGGGCTTCTGCTTCAAGAACTGGCAAGAAACAAGTTGAGGTGTGTGTCTATTTGTATATGTACAGTTTTTTTTTTTTAGAATTATGTGATTATTGGTTTTTTGTTTTGATGATTTTTCTTGGGTGGTGTTTAGATAGTGTATAATCCTGATGAGAGGCTGAATAAGCTAGCTGATGAAGTGGATGCAAAGGCTGGACTTTCAAGACTCACTCTTTTTTCGCCTTGTAAGGTGAGGGATAGATGCTTAGATAGTAGTATTAGTCAAATTGTGTCAACTATGAAATGTTGGGTTTGATTTTTAAATTTGTTATCAAAAATTTTGTGATGTTTTATTTGTCGTAAGAATGTGGGATGTGGGTAGACCTTACTTTGACTTGTAGCAGAGAGTCTGTTTTCGTAAAGACCCCTACTTTTGACAAAATTTTATGATATCCCCTTGCATATTGTTATCTGATGTTGAATTTTTAGTGATTCTTATATTCCTCTTGTTGATTTACTTTTTAATGGTCATTCTTCCTATGTGGAAAAGCTGGGGTGAAGTTTATGAGATTGGGGGAATTTTCACAATATTTCAAACTAGTTAAGGGAAATGTGAATGTGTATTATGCTTAGTTGAGGGTTTAGTTTGTTGAAACGTGGAACTTATATCTATTATCTAGGTAAAACATTCCCTGTAAACCCCCTTAGTTTTCGAATTTCATTTACTTAATTTCCATTATCTAAATCTAGTATTGTAATTTCATACCTTGAGTAAAATCAAAAGCCATTGGTGATGTCAATCACATTTAAATTCCCTCCATTTCCATTGACAATCCAAAGGCATTTGGCACTTCTTAAATGTTTAAATTGTTGCAGATAAATGTTTTCTTGAGAATAACTAACAAGAGGGAGGATGGGTTTCACGATCTGGCCTCACTCTTCCATGTAAGTGCTCACACATACATTGCGCTATCTATGTTACTATGATTCATACTTGTATTTGTTCACAGGTTTCCTTTTGGCTTGTTGCCTGATGTTCTTGTATATATCAGATGCCATGAGCTAGACTAATCCCTTTGATACTTCTAGGTGATTAGCTTAGGAGATAAAATTAAGTTTTCTTTGTCACCATCAAAGTCCACGGATCGGTTATCAACAAACGTTCCCGGTGTTCCTCTTGATGATACCAATCTGGTAAGCCACAAATTCATATGTTCCTTTTCGTTTATTTTGTTCTTATGATGGATCATCATTCCTGTGCATATTGCTTTCGCAGATCATCAAAGCCCTTAATCTCTACAGGAAAAAGACTGGCAGTGACAAATTCTTTTGGGTAACATCTACAACCCGCTTACACTATCTGGTTGCTTGATTGATGATATTTTGTATCTTTGACTATCTTTTATCCTATCCTCGCTGTAGATTCATCTTGATAAAAAGGTGCCTACAGGGGCTGGCCTTGGTGGCGGCAGTAGCAACGCTGCAACTGCTTTGTGGGCAGCAAATCAATTTAGTGGTTGTATTGCCACTGAGAAGGAGCTTCAAGAATGGTCTGGTGAAATAGGTTCTGACATTCCCTTCTTTTTCTCAAATGGAGCAGCCTATTGTACAGGTAGAGGTGAGGTATGATTCTACTTCCTATCATAGCAAACTTTAGTTTTCCGAAAAATTAGTCTGATTAATCATCCATTTATTTCCAACAAGGTCATCTACTGATTTGATGTTGTCAAAATCCCTCCTAAATTACTTATTAACGATTTTATACAACAATGTATATCAAACAAATCGAAGTAAGTATATAAAAATTTTCCTTATAAAATTAGATATAGATAGTTATGCTGAACTAATATGAACTATCACGTCCGCTTAGTCATTCCACTAGTCGTGATTAATCTCGAATGATCCTATATTCCAATTAATTGTTAGAAGGTCAACTAGTGGATTAGACCAGATTAACAATTTTTGTTAAAACTGGTTACTATTCCATGACCACTAAAGATATTAATCTCTCTTTCTTTTTGGTTACACTTTGCATATTCAGTGGTAAACGCATTATGTAATTTTATTGAATCATAGCTAGGGTATTAGGGAAGCAATATGATGTAGAAAAGGATAAAGGCTAAGCTGGAAAAATGAAGAAGAGTATTTATCCTGCAAATAAAATATACAATATCAAGTTTGATAGCTAAACATCCAACCAAATTTGAATTTATACAATTTAATACGATTTTTTTAACCAATTCTATTATGACCATAACTATAACTATCTAACCGTTGCTACTCACTAGATTATATCAATCATTTACTATTTTCTACTTTTTTTTACCAATTTAAAGCAGATGGAGCGTGATCATCCTTGAAAATAGAAATGAATGGAGATAGTTGTGTTATGGATACATTGATGACCATTTATTTTGATACTTATATCTACATATTTGTTTGTGTAAATATATGCCTTGGCTATCTTTACCAGGTTTGTACTTTCAATTGCCTGAAAATGGTTAACAGATATGTATGTTGGTGTGACTCATATTGCTTACACGTCCCTGTTTCATGGCTATCTATATGTAGCGAAAACCATAAGAAGACTTGTTCTTTTGTTCTCTGTAACCAGGTTGTTCAAGATCTTCCGGCACCTATACCGTCTGATATTCCAATGGTACTCATAAAGCCCCCACAGGCATGCTCCACGGCTGAAGTCTACAAGGTAATACATGTCTTGATTTACGACCACTTAAAAAAGTGAAACATAGCATATCACAAGACCTTCTAACTAAGATGTCATTTTTCAGCGTCTTCAACTGGATCGAACTGTTTCCATTGATCCTCTAACCTTGTTGGAAAAGATCTCAACAAGTGGTATATCTCAAGATGTTTGTGTTAATGATTTAGGTAAGAATCTGAATCAGACACTCTTAGAATTCGATTTTCATTTGGCTTAACTACAAAATAAATATAACTTAAACCCTGATTATGTCAGGAATACAGTATAAAGTTCTCTTGAAATATCTAATGACACATTTAGCTCAAATTATTGTGAATAGTCAGCTATTAGAGTCAGTTGGTTTGGAAATCAGATAGGGATATAAGTCTATCAGCTGCATTTTCTTTTTCACCATTAAATTATTGATGTAAGATTTTTCACAATCAATATGAATGACGATATAAATTCATAATTCTGTCTTAAGTTCATAAGTCTAGCTTCATCCTTCTGCATTTTATAAAAAATCTATGTCACTGGGATTCTGACAGATTATTCTGTCCATCTTATTTGGGTAACCCAACTGAAACATAAGACTCAAATTTTACAGATATAATAGAACTCAGTCAACTAATCTCATAAACACTTAAAGAAACACAAATACAAAGAGGTGAGATGAAGATTTCCTGATTAAATTTTATCACTAGGA
>PHNY01287674.1:0-10416 GCA_003724115.2 Anethum foeniculum | reverse complement strand
GAATGAGGGAAGTGAATCCACATAAAATCATTGAAGGGGGAGTGGTAATGGGTAGTCCTATGGTGGGGGGAGGACACTATGGAGGGAGTGGCTCAGGTGGTGGACCAGGAACGTGGAGGTATAGGAAGTTAGATATGCCGTTGTTCGACGGGGATGACCCGGACGGCTGGATTATGAGGGTGGAGAGGTATTTCGACTTTTATAAACTAACAGAAGAAGAGAGGTTGGATGTCGTGGTGGTGGCTCTTGAAGGAGATGCGTTGAAATGCTACCAGTGGGAGAATAAGCGTCGTCCTATACGGCGTTGGGATGATTTGAAGGGAGTAATGCTTAGGCAGTTTAGGTCGTCCCATGGGGGATCTCTCTATGAACAGTGGTTAGCCACGGTGCAGACCTCCACCGTCACGGAGTACAGGCGCNTTATTGAAACAGCATCTCCATTAGAGAGGATATCTGAGGAAATTTTGCTTGGTCAATTCTTGAATGGGTTGAAAGAAGAAGTTAAGGCAGAGGTACGGCTGTTGAGTCCTTTGAGTTTAGAGCAGGCGATGGAAATGGCGTTAAAATAACGATAACCTTCATGTAGGAAATTCTGATGCTCCTCACAGTTGTCAATCTGACCGAAAATTAACAAATTTTTAAGCTGAATCAGTATTCAATATATTTTTGTTATTTTAATATTTCTTGCATGAAATTGTACTTGTATAGGTAGAAAAACTTGGGTATTGATGATATCAAAAATCTTATACACCTTAATAGTGAGATTTTAATTCCTAAATTTTATTCCTCAGAGCACGGCTCGTGAAGTAAAGCGCTTGGATTCAATTACAAGGTCACCTGTGTATGCACAGTTCGGAGAAGCGCTGAATGGGTTGTCCACAATTCGTGCATATAAAGCTTATGAAAGAATGGCCAGTATTAATGGAAAATCTATGGACAACAATGTTAGATTTACCCTGGTTAACATAAGTTCAAACCGCTGGCTCAGCATAAGATTGCAAACTTTGGGAGGCCTCATTGTTTGGCTGACAGCAACATTTGCTGTAATGCAGAACGGAAGAGCAGAAAACCAGGTCGCATTTGCATCTGCTATGGGACTGCTCCTTACTTACTCTCTAAATATCACAAGTTTGTTGAGTAATGTTTTAAGCCTAGCTAGTACTGCTGAAAATAGTTTAAACTCTGTTGAGAGAGTGTGCACATATATAGATCTGCCCTCTGAGGCTTTAACTGTGATTGAGACCAACCGACCTCCACCTGGATGGCCATCTCATGGGTCAATCATATTTGAAGATGTTGTTTTTCGTTACAGGCCTGAACTTCCTCCTGTTTTGCATGGTTTGTCTTTTACAATATCTCCCAGAGAAAAGGTTGGTATAGTTGGAAGAACTGGTGCAGGAAAGTCAAGTATGCTCAATGCTATATTTCGGATTGTAGAACTGGACAAAGGAAGAATCATGATTGATTACTGTGATATTGCAAAGTTTGGGTTGGCAGATTTACGCAAAGTCCTGTGTATCATACCACAGGTACCAGTTCTTTTCTCAGGTACAAATCAATCCTTTAGTAATATTAGCACTGTAATCTTTCTATTACGGAAACAGATGATCAGCTTCAGATATATCTTTTTTTCCTCTTTCCGTTTCGGCATTTGGAGCCTATAATTATTACTGATGTGACCATGAGAGTTGATGTCTGTAATTCATTGTGTTGGGTTCTTTCTTTAGTGCTCTCCTCCTATACAAGTTGTTTCCATACTTTCCAGTGATGTTTTTTTGGTAAATGGGATTTAACTTTTGCTACACTTGTACCTGCGATTGTTAAATTAGGATAACTTATAGTACTACGTGTTTAACCAAAACTTAAAGCTTCTCGTGAAAAATTTTCTAGGAAGGTCAGAGAAAATATGCAAGGATCCGAATGTAGTATAAGTTAATCTTATAACTAAATGTGAACAATAATTCAAGAAAAACAAAATTGTTGTATAGTAGAACATGACTTAATTATTCTCGCTCAATACAGGTTTTAGGCTTTTCGATAGGGGTGGCAAAATCAGACCCGACACGATAACCCGAGACGAATTCGTCCCAAATAATAAGAAATGAATCAGGGGTTTTCCGATTTCAGGTTGATCCAAAATTGACCAAGAAAAAAACGTAACCACCTTACTCGCCTACTAAAATCCACTCCCTACTCCCCACCACTTTGCTAAGCTTTATTATTCCCTGCTGAATATTATTGTGTTTTCCCTGGATTGCCCGCCTGCCATATGTCGTTACAATAGTAGGTATTGCATATTGCCCATAATTGTTTATCAATCACTTGGACACATTTAGTAACCACTGTCCACTTGATCAATTTTCTGAACAGTAGTTGCTGACCTTATTGTTGCCTTGAATGTCCTAGGAACTGTTCGATTTAATCTTGATCCATTCAATGAACGCAATGATGCTGACATTTGGGAGGCTTTAGATCGAGCACATTTGAAAGATGTTATCATGAATTATACACATGGGTTAGATGCTAAGGTACATATGAAATTGTCTTTTCTGGTACTTGGTACTTATCATATAGTTTGTACGAATGATTACTTTAAGGACTTGCATTTATGGGTGTTGGCCCTTATGGCACAATTTTTAAAGTATGGCCCCAAATGGCACTTCAAAACGCAAGTTAATTATGAGTTTTTAAAAACGCAGATGTGTGTAGCGTTTTCTGATTTAGTAAAGTGAAATTATTAAATGTGAACGAAATATAATGCAGCGTTTTCGAAAGACTTGGTATGAACTAACGTTTACACTAAATTAAACAGTCTTGTACCAGTGTGTTTAAAGCTGGGCCCACCACGTGGGTTGTCTATTTTGTGAAAAATGAATCATTGACACTTGTAGTAAATCATGTGCATCACTGGTAAGATATTAAAATATGTAAAGGTAACACGAACTAGTGTTTGTGGATATAATAACAAAACGTGAATTCAAGTAATGTTTTACTGTGCTATTTGGGGCCTTTTTTTCCAATTGCGCCATTTTGGGTATTTTATATTAGAAGCGTGCCATATGTGGCCATTTCTCTGCATTTATCTTTCATATGCATTTTGCATGATAGAGTGTGTAATGTATCTGTTATTGCCAAATCTGTTTAAGGGGCATCTATGCAGAAAGGAAAAAAGAGGGTAATGTTCCTGTGCATAGTTAACCTGTGAAACTATTTATAGTATTTCCATGCAATAGATGCATACAATTTGACTTGTTTTATTTGTCATTTGTTTCTTCAGTATTTGCACGATAACCCTTCAAGAAAATTGGAATTCTTCAGACTACCTAACTTTATGGATGTTTTTAATTGGTTCAAATGTTAAAGATATTTCTTTTTAAATAACCGCTGAATTTGGACAACCCATCCATATTAGAGATTTTCATAAACTAATTATGCAAAGATAGCAAATCCTTTTATACCTTGGCGATGCATGACTAATAATTTTTAAATTTTTAATATTAGTATTATGTTTTCCTAATATCTTAAATAACTATATGCATTGAATTTTCTTTATATCTTTTTGATGATTTCCCCCTCTTCCAAAATCGATCACAACAATTGTAATGCTCCTATTAAAATCTCAGATTACATTATCAGTTTCCAAACTTGAAGCCTTAGAATCTATAATGATTCTGCAAAAAAAATTCTGCACAATCTTTGGTTCTCACTGGTCATCATTTAATTCTCTTTTGAACTTAAGCATACATGTTTATATTTTTATTTTTTATAGAGTATTGGTGCATGTGCCTATACTTTCTCTGTTTGATAAATAAATATTAGATAAAATATTTCTCATGCTTATTATATATTGGATATTATGTGAAACCAAAAAGTAATAATAGAGAAAAGAAAAGGTGTATATATATAGGCAGTTAGACAAGTCAATCCAAATCTTAGCTTCATAATGTGTTTAAATATGTCTTTGCAAATTTTTACCTCCTTGGCTGTTCTATATTTTTCCAGCTTGTAATCGTGTCAATGTCAAGAATACTTTAACTTTTCATCTTTTGGGTTTTAAGTTCTCCTTTCTTACCAATTACTTGCAGGAACTGCTTTGAGCTGTAATATGAATTAATTATAATGTATATATACATGATTGAAATTCAAAATATGTTATATGTATCTGTAAAACATGTAACTGCCTCTTTACAAGTTATTGTTCTTATTAAGAAGTGTTAATACATCTTTACTGACTTTTCGTGTTTATGGTTAAGGTATCAGAGGGAGGGGAGAACTTTAGTGTTGGACAGAGGCAACTTTTGAGTCTTGCTCGAGCATTGCTAAGGAGATCAAAGATTCTGGTTCTTGATGAAGCGACAGCAGCTGTTGATGTTTCAACTGATGCTCTTATACAGAATACTATTCGGGAAGAATTCAAATCATGCACTATGCTTATTATTGCCCATCGGTTGAACACTATTATTGACAGTGACAAAATTCTCGTGCTTGATGCTGGTCAGGTAATTATTAGTACTAGATATTCTTGCTGATCCTGGTTCCTCCAAGTGAACCAATTTTTTTTGCAGATGTTCATAATTATTAGTGCAAATATTAGATACTTCGTATTTGTGCTCTTTAATTTGATGGTTGACAGCAAGAATAATGGGTGGTGCTATACCATGAAACATCTTGGTTAAATTTGACTGCACTATGTTTTCAAGGGGGTAAAAAGCATGACTGAATGGTAATTTTCAGGTCCTAGAATATGATGCCCCAAAGAAGCTTTTATTAAATGAGACTGGTGCATTTTCTAAGATGATCCAGAGTACAGGAGTCACAAACGCTCAATATTTGTACAGTTTAGTACTTGGAGGTGACAGAGCGGAAAAATCAAAGAGGAAGCAGTCTGGGCACCTGGATAGGCAGCATACTTCGGCCTTCTCTCACTGGGCTGCTGCGGCACAGTTCGCTCTCCTTAATAATCTCGATTCTCAGCAGAACAACCTTCAGTCCGTGGAATCTGAATATGAAAATAGTATTTTGAACAAAGCAAAGGATTCTGTAGAAACTTTAAAGGTAATTTTGGAGGGAACGCATGACAAGCTCATTGATGAGGCACTTGACAGATACCAGGTTCCTGCAGATAACTGGTGGTCAGCACTCTATGGAGTGGTTGAAGGTACTTCCCAATTTGTTGCATGTTTATTTGTTAAACTGCTCATATTGCACACATATTTCAGGTAAGAGTTATATGCTTTTTACAGTAGGAAAAGCTATCCTCGTATCTGTCCTGTGATAATCCCCATGCTAAACCAGAAGTAGATATTGATGAAAATGCAATTTTTTACATTATGTATTATTCTACTCTTTAATAATTGATTGTATGCACACATTCAGGCTCCGGCAAATTGATGTTTGCTACAGCTTTCTTTTTTTAAAAAAAAAAACCTGCTTAATATTTTTTCATTTATCACCTAAGTTCCTTCTTTTCATATCTTGTGATCCACTAAGCTGTGAGAACACTTATAATAATTTCAGAATTGTAAAAAGTGAGTACTACTTCTTCATCTACTATTATTTTGAGTGAAGATAAATTCTAGAACAAAATTTATGTAGTCAAATATTTATAAGTTAAATTTTGGCTCGAAATGTCATTATGATTAGGGATCTGTATACATACAGTATGTGCAATGCTAATGCACATACAGTATCCCTATCTTTGGAATTGATTTTGTACATTGAACCCCATATTTTGTTTGACAGGACATTTTACATAGGTTTGACTATGATTATCATTGGAAATAAGTGGTCCTTTTTCTAATAAAAATTGCTAATGCTTGAAAAAATTTGGTCTTGTCTATGCTTAAATCTAGTTTTCTGAACCTAAAAGTAGAGGCCAATAAAGAAATTAGGGTTCAGTGAAATTGAATCAAGATTCTGGAGGATTTTTATGGATTTTCAAAGTCTGTGGGTATTCAATTTAGATTTTAAAAAATTCTTTAAAATCTGGAGGTATTCAATTTGGATTGTAAAAAGTCTATTAAAATCTGAGTGTATTCAATTTAGATTGTAAAAAGTTCATTAAAATCTGGTGGTATTTAATTTAGATTTTAAAAAATTCACCAAAATTTGATGGTATTCAAAAGTCCATGGACTTTTTTTTTTTAAAATTCGGTGGATTTTGATGGATTTGCTAGTGTATTTTTGATCTTTTGAAATTTCTCTAAATTACAGAGATTTTGAAGGATTTCTAAAAAACTTCATAAAATCATCAAGATTCTGCAAGATTTTTTTTATCAACTCCGTCAAAATCCGCGAACAATTAAAATCAACAACAATCTTTCAAAATCTATGAATTATTATCACTCCTCTAAAATCCATATTGAATACACCCCCTTTAAGAACACATTAAATATATGTTTTTGTTAGGTATGTTCAAGTTACGTAATTAGAGTTGTGTTCCAAACACAGTTGATACTAGTAGATGAATTACGAATAAATTTTTCACTTTAGTATAAATTATGAACTTGCGTGCAACACTGCTACCTTCTTGTCTATCTTTACGCATCACTATCTCTAAATTTTGGTAAAACAGAACCTGATGGAGGGTTGTATTTAACATTTGTATGAACTACTGACAGAAATCATAGCATTCTAAGTAATCACAGTCATCTTTCTAGGAATAAATATACGTACTTTCTTGGCTAAAGATTGGATTGTGGTGTTCTGTTCAGGTCTTGCTGTAATGAGTAGGCTTGCTCGGAACAGGCTTGAGCATGATTAAAATGGTTCGGAAGACAGCACCAGTTATTCAGAACTTGATGAGATTTAAATAGATAAAGGGGGTGTCTTTTGCTTCAAATTTAAATTGCGCTTGGAGGAGTGGCTAACCACCACCCTGACAAGCTTTCCCATATCTACTTTGACTACATTGTGTACCCAGATCAAGAATTTATGCTAGACACCGAATCCTGAGTTGATTATAACCCGATTGTCTAGATTCAAACCCGATTCTTTCGATTTTGGTTTGGATTTCAGCGACAACAATAATTAAATGTTAAGAAAATTCCTTCTCAAATTAGCGGACTTCTCGCTGTCGTTCATAAAGAACAACGATCAAAGCAATGCGAATATGATGCTATAATTGGCGTAAAAATTTGTACGAGTATTATTTGTATGAATATTGAAATAATATTGTAAAATGATAATATTTTAAGTTTATCTTATCTTTCTATATTAATTTTAGAATATTTAATAAAGTTCTCAAATGATCAAATATTTTTTAATATAGCTAAATTTTATAAAATTATAAAATATAGAAATCTCTATAATAGTCAATTTATTATAATGAGTTATTAAATATTTTGGAAAAAATGGTTCGTTAATATTTATTGGATCACAAGCTACATCTTTGAATTAAAAAAGTATAAAATACATATTTACAAAAACTTGTCATAAAGTATTATAGATATATAAAATGTACTTCTAAATTTTATGGGCTTAATGGCCCTGCGGGTGCTCTTACAATAAATTCCAATACAATATTAGAATCATTTTGCTGGTAATCTTACAATAAATTTCAAAATAATATTAGAGTCATTTTTGTAAATATAGGGGTAAGTTTAATATTAAGAGATAACTATCCGGTTTCTCCATTCGTTTTTGTAAATGTGGGGTGAGTTTTAATATTACGAGATTGCCATTCACTTTCTCTATTCAAATTGAAGATGGTCGGGAATATAGTAAGTTTTATTGTTGTTAGGTCTCAAATATACTGAATAGTGAATATAGTATAGAACAATAAAATCGAAAATAAACAAGTAAAATGATGAACAGTTTTTATATTAATGAATAAAAACTGTTACAGTAATACAAAGTATTCTCTCAAAAAATGTTCAAGTATATATTTTTGAGAGCTGTTAGGTTACATANGACGACACATAAAGTGTAAACCTATCTGTGTTTATATAATACACAGCTACACAATCAATTACTACTGATATGATTACATAAGTATGACTAGATAAAGATCATATCTAATGATTGATTGCTCATTTCCAAATGTTGAGTTACCGGCGTATCCTTGCGATCTTCAAGATCTTCAATCTAATAAATCACTGCTTGATTTACTGCTTCAATAGAGTCTTACAGTAAACACTGATAATAAACACTGATATCAAATACTGATATCAATCTGTCAAACATTGATGATAAACTCTGATTTGTCTAAGTGCTAAACACTGATCATCAAATTATCTAACAATTGTATTAAGTTATTTATAAATTATATTAGTTATATTATCGTTTATTTGGCCTAGTATGCTTTTTTTCGAAGTTATTCTAGTGGGTTAAATTTTGAGTTTTTAAGATTGTGGAAAAAGAATAATAAAAGAAAATGGATTTTTTTTATTTGTGGAATTTGGTTTCTTGTTTCTAGCACTGTAACCTAAAAGATATTGGTTTAGTTGTGGTCTAATATTATATTTCAACTGTTGGGCAGTAATTGTAAATTATTTAATTGTTAAACAGGTTTGTTCTTTTGAGATTTCAGTATGATGACCAAATCCTCTGACCCCGGATTTGGGAGCGTTACACTGTGATGCTACAGGAAGAGCTCCTTTTTTTCTTTTTCCACTAACCCCGAACTGCTACCCTTCATCTGTCTCACGTTACATGCCCATATTTTTTCATCAACTAGGGATGGTAAAATAATCCGATCCGACGAATACCCGATCCGCAACCCGAAATTTGGGATTTACCGAACCCAATTTTTTGGATTTGGATATGGATTTAATTTTAAAACCCGGAAACTCGATCCGAACCCGAAACCCGAATATATATATATATGTGTGTGTGTGATTATTTTTATATGTATTTATAATTTTATATATTATATAAACTAATACATTATGTAGAATATAAATATATATTATTTTATATACTATACGTTAGATACAATATACATATTATTATATAATTTTTAGAATATATATCTATATTTATGTTCACGTTAACTAATAATGAAATTTAATTATTGTATAATTTAAAATGCTAAGATGAATATATTATCTTTTAATAATAAATCTTATCAATTGCGTATTAATTGGGTTTTATTATTAAAACATTAGTTATACATATATAAACGCAATTAATGATGTGGTGGAATGGTTAAGGATGTCAAATTAAAATATATCTTCCTCTAGTGCTCAAGGTAACATGTTTTATCCCTTGCATTTTGCGATTTTAATAGTTATACATATTTTCGGATTTCGGGTTCGGGTTTCGGTTATATTCATATCCAATTAAAAAAATTCGTGTTCCGGGTATACCCGAATCCGATCTGAAATATGTTGAATCGGGTTCGTGTATTCATTTTCGGGTATTTTTCGGGTTTGATTCGAGTATGAATAAAATTTTCATGTTTGAATATGGGTTCTACCATACCCGACCCGATCTGACCCGATTACCATCCCTATCATCAACCAATCTAGAAATAAATTTATGAAATTTAGGATGTGCAAATAAATTTTGATTAACTGAAAATTTCTAGAAAATTTAGTATATTAATTCCAGAAGAGTTGGCAACTTTAATCGTTACCTACTTTAACAACAATAAATTATGTTCAAGGAATGGACTTTAACCCTCTTTGAACGGGGGCGAAAATCGAGGAATTATTTCGAGTTTGGCCCCGAGAGGCGGATAAAATGTAATAAAAAATTCAGGGATTTGAACAGGGATTATAGTCGACTCGATCTATACGGCCCAAAATTCCTCGTGTCTGATTATCTGCTGCTCACCCTTCCCTCATCTTCATTTATATTAAAAATAATATATTTATATATTAATATATTAAAAATATTAATTAAAAGTAGGTATTATATATATATATGTAAGTATAAAATATTATATTCATTTATAAAATATGTAATTTTTATTTTCTTTTTATTTTATATTTTATTTGAACTAAAATAATTTATATAATATTTATTATTTTTTTTAAACAAGAAAATTCCCGATTTTTCACGAAATTCCCGTTTTACGTTAGGGTCGGAGATCGACAATGAAACAATCTCACTTCGACGGAAAACGGTTCGAATGATGGCTCCTAAATGACTAGATACCCGCTCATATGAAATTTTGAAAAAAAAATAAGTTATTTATAAGCAGAAACCTTATTTGCCAAACGGGGCCTCAATTCGCTTAAATATTAGAGTTATATGCAGTTTGTGCCCTCAAACTTTCTTCAAAAAATAGACGTGTATCCGAACTATTGAAAAATCAGCTTACACCCCTCAACTTAGAGGGGTGTATTCAATTAAGATTTTGAAGGATTTTTTTGTATTTTGAAAATCCAAGGGTATTCAATTTGGATTCTAAATAATCCATTAAAATCTGAAGGTATTCAATTTGGATTTTAAAAAGTCTTTTAAAATCTT
>PHNY01287663.1:4599-16439 GCA_003724115.2 Anethum foeniculum | reverse complement strand
TATATATATATATATATATATATACACACTATATTATAATAGACGAAACATTGAAAGTTTGGTCGGTACCGTACTTCATTAATTTACTTAATTATTTTTAGGACGTATTAATTTTAAACCTATTTTAATTCTAATTAATATATAGATCAATTACCTTTTTCAACTAAAAACATTAATTTTAGATATATAATGAGAGATTCTTACAAATGATTAATGTAAATTGTTTTAAATCAACTATTTTGGAAAACTAATTAAAATTGCTACGAGAGAGTAAAAATTTAACAAAATAAATAGAAAGAACAAATTTACTAGCTTAAAACGATGAGCTAAAAAAGGATCACTCGGTACTTTAATTTATCATCTTAAAACAGATTCTATAAAATATAAAATACAATATTATAATTTCTTTTAATTATAACTCACAATTTTCAATCTACCGTTTCAAACTATTAAATCTACCGTATTATAATTTACCTCGATTGATAATATTATAAATACCTAATCTTTCAAAATACCTAATGTTTCAAAAAAAATTCTGAACCGTGCACTGCTTTATGTTATGTTTATAATAGAAAGCTTCAAATGCATTAAACATGTCCGGAGTTAAAAAATATCAATACTACTCCCTCAGTTTCACATATTAAAAAAATTATATTAAGTGCATTAATGAATTTAATAAATGAAATATAATTGATTTATGAAATATAATTAAATATATGTGATATGATTTGAAACGGTACAGTATTTTTATTACTAAAATTTAATATTATTGTTCTTCAATATTAATGCCCCTTTAATTCTTGCATTTCTCTTGTTCAATCTTTTACAAACTTGTAACAGCCATAGTTGATAGTTCACTTCATTAATGCTGTCTTTATCACGTTAAAACTGTCAAGCTTTCTTAAATATCATTAGTAGGCAACACTAGTGTTTTTTGAAAGAGTTAACAACACACTCTTGCTAGAAATATCCATGTTACAACGATGATTTCAAGCTCAAACTCCGGATTCGATGAACATCGATGGATCATTCACATCCGTAAAACCCTTAGCGAAGATCGAGAAGAAGAAACTGATATTCCTGTTAGCATATTTAATGTCCCGAAATCTCTAATTTTTAACAATGTAGATGCTTATGTACCACAACAGGTTGCCTTAGGTCCTTATCATTATTGGCGTCCTGAACTGTATGAGATGGAAAGATATAAGCTTGGTTCAGCTAAAAGAACACTTAAAACTCTGCAAACTGTTAGATTTCAACATCTTGTGGATCAGTTCACACTTATTGAGCCAACGATTCGTGCTTGTTATCATAAGTACCTTGATATTAGCGGAGAGACACTAGCATGGATGATGGTCATTGATGTGTCGTTTTTGCTCGAGTTTCTTCACATTTATGCTGTGAAATCACAAGGTAAAGTTTTACGTAGAATAAGTTCAAGGATGTCACATTTGATTGATTTTGCCGAGAGGAAGTCAGCACATAATGCCATTCTTAGAGACATGATAATGTTGGAAAATCAAATTCCAATGTTTTTGTTAAGAAAAATGCTGGAGTTTCAGCTCTCGTCTGTAGAAACAGCAGATGACACGTTGCTGTCGATGCTAGGAGGAGTATGTAAAGTGCTTTCACCATTTAGAATGATGGTCGACTTATCTGATATTCGTATTAGAGATCAGGTGCACATACTGGGATTTTTGTACCAAGCGATCTTGCCTACTAAATCAGAAGGCCCTTCATCAGAGCTCATTGAAACTGATAGTCAAAATGGAACAAAGGTATCTCAAGAAAAAAGTTCTAATTTTGGTAAACAAATCCTTGATAAAATAACACGATCTGTTTCGGTTATGGTAAGTTTTTTCAAAAGAATTTTACTGTCTAGACATGTTAAAGTAATTTTACGATTACCTTGGTTGATCATTTCTAACCTACCTGGATTTAGTGCTCTGAAACAACCTATTGAAGATCTTTGTTTTTCGAGAGGTAAAGATGAGGAGACGAAGCCTGGAAATTGTAGCAAAGAAAATGATCATATTAATAAGCCTCCAACGGTTGAGGAGATTTCCATTCCCTCTGTAGCTGAACTTTGTAAGTCCGGAATAAGTTTTGTACCTACAAATGGTAGCGTCATGACATTAGGTTTTGATTGTAAAACATCTACATTCTTCCTTCCAACCATTGCTTTGGACGTAAACACAGAGATAGTCTTGAGAAACTTGGTAGCATATGAAGCTTGCAATGCATCAGGGCCATTGGTTTTTACGCGTTACACTGAGCTAATGAATGGAATTATTGACACTGAAGAGGATGCAAGATTGCTTAGAGAACGGGGAATTGTTTTGAACCTTTTGAAGAGTGATGAAGAGGTTGCAAATTTGTGGAATGGAATGAGCAGGTCGATTCGACTGACAAAAGTGCAATTCATGGATAAGATGATTGAAGATGTAAACAAGTATTATAATGGAAAATGGGCAATCAAAATTGAAAAGTTCATTAAGCTATATGTGTTCAAGTCCTGGAAAATCCTCATTTTGATTGCCGCTGTTCTGCTTTTGGTTTTGATGAGTTTACAAGTGTTTTCGTCAATGTACAGGTTCTATCATCTATTCCATATGAAGAACATACGATGATTCGTGTATACTAACAGAACTATTTTCAAAATTTTAAACACATGTACACTTTGTTCTATATGCTGAATTTTCTGATATTTGATCATTACACTATATGGTGGACTCTGATCACTCTGTTCTACATTTCGACCTTTTTATGCCTATGCTCTCGTACTTGCTGATGCCCCATGCTGGTTGACTTGTGATCTTTGTTTAATCCAGCAACACTAGTGTTTGCATTACTAAACTGATACAGAGTTTACCTGTGATTAGTGTTGGTCATCACGTTTGCCTACCAGCTGATATACATACTCTTTGTTTTCTTTTTTAAATTTAATTTTCATGAATTGAGAGCTACTGGTTTTTAAGGTCTGTAAACAAGGAGTCTTCAAGGAACAACATATGCTTCGCTCTTTTACTCGAACATTATGGTATTCTTATAACAACAATCTGTCTTACATTGTAACATGATAGGGGTATACTATAAACACCGAAATATAAGAAACTCAAAAGAGTAGATAAAATTAAACAAAACACTCAAAAAAACTGTTCCACTTTAGCTTAGACCTGGGTACTGATAATTAACACCAGGTCAAGGTTTGAATGTGAAATAGTTGAACAAATTAATTACAAAAACAGGGTTAACAATCTTCTTACTGATCTTGATAATAACCATACATCAGTAAACAGGCTGGCTGCAACTGAAGCCAAACTTTCTTGTGTAATTCCCCGAAAGCCCATCATTTGCCACTGAAATCGCTTAAGAGAACGAAGTTTATAAGATTCTCAAGTAGGTTTTAAATTTCGGAACATTGTATCCCACCCGGTCTCTTCAACACCGCTCATAGAACTAGACCCGTCATCATCATCAGCATAATTTTTATAGCGATCATGAACTATTGGACCAGAAAAACTGGTGACCTTATTTTTATAGCGATCATGAACTATTGGACCAGAAAAACTGGCGATTTTACCTTTTTTGAGCAATGATCTTCCTTGCACCAAGCTCTTACTCCTCTTTGCCATAGAACCTTTGCATTTTATGTCTCTAGGAACAAGAACAAGAGCTGAATGTTCTCGACGAGAAAAAGTTGGAATGTACTTAGCCAAACACCTCTTCGTCTGCTTGATGGCAACAAGAATCTTCGATATGGGTCGTGCTCTACTTGGTGTTGTCACTTTCCTGGCATGCTTAAGAATCTCTAGCCTGTGTTTGGCTATACAGATGCCCATGCTTTGGAGGAATTCATGGTTAAAGTGAGCTAAATCGCCTTCTTCAAGCTCGTTTCGAGATAAAATGAGGCTGTACTCGTAAACAAGAGTAGGCTCTATTCCAGTTTTTGATAGCCAGGAATACCAGTCCATCTCCATGGTTGTCGTTTATGTTGTTGAATGTGCTTGTTACTAGAAGCTAGTCATATATATAGTGCATCGAACGTAAGGTTTGAATACTATAGTAGAGCAGCATAGTTTAATTTTGTCAAATTAAACTTAGTAGCTTGACTTTCATATATTAGGGTATTAAGTAAAAGTCTCTGAACCCTCGTTTTTTATTTTTATTTCTGAAGAACAGTCAAGTAATAGAGAGTACACAATGGAGATAACGTTAATTATCTTGGATATAGTTTTTTGTGGCCGGCAAGTCGGCCACAGACCACAGTTGGCTGTGTTAATCGAAAGTGCTTAACAACTACTTAACGACTAAACACTTCAATAAACTACTTGGCTGTGTTAATTAGTTTAACGCGATAATTAATTAATAACGCCCTAGAGTAGAGAAAACTAAACAAACATGGTACTGAAGATGATTATGCTTTGACAATAACTTGTTGCAGTAGTAATAAGAGGAGGAGCCAGAAGGACCAGCCTGAAATGGAAACTGCATTTAAAACAAGTGAAAGTTTACAATGCAATTCCGCGATCAGGGTTAAAAACATATTCAGCAACAGAGCAGTTCTTATCATCTAGTAGAGACCAACATGACCATTTCTTGCTTATTCTGGTCTCCAGTATCAGGGAACATTCAGCAGTGGATCTCTCGTGTCTCTTCCGCTAGTATTCTGGCAACACTCTGGAGGAGCATCAGTTTTTGAAGGAGTCATTTATTCTTCTGGATTTGACATATTTGTCGCGGAGGTTGAATGGATAGCATCTGTTCCTTGAGTTTTACATAGAATTATGCAAATGGAAGACAAGAAAATGAGGAGTGTCATTTTACCCCATATAGGTTCCAAGTAGTATATTGTTATTTATGATTTTACCCCTTATTTTTGGTGATATGATTAGTTAGTGTACATTTTTACTTTTATAGAAGTAATTTTCATAAATTTACTGTAATCCAATGATTTCTTTCTGTGATTCAAAACACAAATAATATTGAATTTACTATCAGACAATAATTTGTTACCTTTCAGGTCTGTCTATAGAGCTTCTGGGAATTATAAATACAGATCTGCAGCTCAATGCACATCCTCTTAACACTACTCTCAGTCTCAGAACACAACAGAGCAAGTGAAAATTGCAAAAGAAAAGGTTCACCTATAGACCCCTTGAACTTGTATCATGCAGACAAGGGAGAAAACACCATAGCATCTCAAGAAATCGGATACATATGCTAATGACAGTAGGCATTTTAAGCAGCTATATTATATATGTAGTATGGTACATTCACAATGGTCCTTTTGATTCATAAGTGATATTGAAACAGAATAACAAAGTCTAAAAAATCTTTTTCAAATTCTATAATGCAATAAATACCACTAAAGAATAAATACAAAAATACACAGCTCGCCAAAAGATTGCACTTCAGCAGCCTAGAAGAACCTTCCCTTTCTTCAACTAGGTTGTCTTGCTTGAGGAATTTAGACAGTGGGAAGACAGTTACTTTGTTGTTTGGGTTGGCTTTTTCTTCCAATTTACATACAGCCAACGTCTGGATGCAACCTTAAACAAACTTTACACTGGTCTAAGTAACTATCAAGAGAAATTCTCACAGAACTATTCCTTGCTTTCGTTATATGCATTACCAATCACTCCGACGATGCTAACAAGGACTGCAAATATCAGCATTGAACAACACAAAACCCTCTCACTGGCGCTTAAACTAGTGCCTTGCTTGCTTAATCTCAAAGCAATAAGTGATGGAAATGTAAAACCCAATGAAACAGCTGTGGTTGCTCCTGTAAATTTGAAAGCTGTCCAGATATTTGGGATCGTAGTAGAGCCCAAGTAAAGAATCAATAGAAGTGCGGCAGTCAAGGCAAGACACCTTTTCCTACTCTCGGTAAGTGGAGGTGCTCCCTCAAACAACAAGGTATCAACTGTTTGTCGTAGGGAGAAATGAATAACAGGAAAAACAAGGATCAAATGAATAAGGTAAGAAATGCGGACAAAATAATTTAAAGCTGTGCTGTAAGGAACCCCAAGGTCTTTATCGAAGTTTGTCAGCACATCAGATTCAGTATCCTCTCCAAAGAGTAAATAACCTGAAATTGCAGTTGCTGCATAAAGCATAATACAAAGAACAGTTGAGATCCTCCCCACCTGATTCATCTTCTCAGGTGACTTCCCTTCTAGCTCATTATAAATCGTCGGAACGTTAAAATGAGAAACATAAGCATTAGTCATGATTGGAATAACCACAAGCAAATTCATAATCGCCCTTGTGGAACTTAAATCAGGGGTCCACCTTGGAGCGTCGAGTGTCCCTTTGAAGAGCCTAATAAGGGCGACAATAAAGGCAACCACAATAAAAACAACTGCAAGAACTACTGAAGCAGCTGATGTCAAGGTCAAAGAATCTATTCTATCCAAAGTACAAAGTGGTGCCAGAAAAATTATAAGCACCAGCAAAATCAACAGCTTCCTATGATCCCAAAAACCATGCCCCCACCATTGATCGAAAAGTCCACTATGATGCAGGGAACCCGACATAACATCACCCAATATGATCAAATAAACTACCAAAACACCGGCATTGTTGAGAATAATACAAATTTCAGAAAAAATCTTAGCCTGCTTACCCAATGCATTTTGAACAAGCTCCCCATAAGTAGTAGCTTTAGTTTCAACAAAGTATCTAACAAACAATTCAATAGTAGCTTCTGCCACAAGACCCATCACGATAATCAAAGTCGTTCCCAGAATTATACCCAAAACTTTCATAGTTGCAGGCAAGGCCATAAGCCCTGCCCCAATAACCGTGGTTGCGAGATTGAAAACAGCACCAGGTAATCCAGATCCTTCAGTGTTGCCATGTGAAACATAGGATGTCACATTAAATTCAAAATCTTTATCTGAATTCTTGGATTTGAGATAACCAGGATCACCAGGCATTGGTCTTGGGCTGTTTTTAGCAGATTGAGGGCTATCAAAACCTTTCATGTTCTGATCATCACCTACTTTTACCTCTACAAATGGATTCCTGGAATCAGGTCAATAATTCCTTTGCATGCATTACATTGACATATATTAGGAAAATAAACATGCACAATAATTATAAACAAAAGAACAGAGACATAGAAAGACTTACATGCATGAAAGATTGAAAACAAATATGATTCTTGAATTTTTTCCTGAACCAAAGAAAGAATTTGAACCATCTGGGGATGAATATAATAAGAATTTGAATGATGGATTGAGAACAAATATTATGAAAAAATGTACACTGCTATATCTCCGGGTAAAATGGTTCGAGTGGCCAATATGCAATAATAGATATAGAAATAGAAAATTGCAAGCGGTAGATAAAATATATATCTAAAAGGATTCACTTTACATTTTTCTCATAGTTTATCTAAATTTATAAACTTTCAATAAATATTTTCATAAAATGTTACAAGATTTTAATGAGATTTTAATTAAATGTACCTAAAATTAATACTAATCATCAGCCAAATAAAAGCCTTTGAAGAAAAACAGCATGTCAAATTCCTCATTTTCTTGTCTTCTTGCATGATTTTATGTATCACTGAGGCAACAAACACTATCCATTCTGCCTCTGCAGCACAGATCTCAACAGCACCAGAAGAATCAACTGTTAAAGAGTATAAGATCATGTTGGGGCCTTCCTCTGACACCTTAAGGTTTTAGAGCAACTGGTTACTTAACATGGTATCCGAGCTCGGTTTAGGGAGTGGTCTCGGGTTCGAGTCCTCCCACCCCATTTATTTAATTTAAATATTGGTATTGGTATTTGGTATTGGTAATATTGGTAATTGTCATTGTTCAATCGTACTATTGAGGGGGTGTGTTAAAGAGTATAAGATCCTGTTGGGGCCTTCCTCTGACACCTTAAGGTTTTAGAGCAACTGGTTACTTAACATCAACGACTCCTCCTCCGAGCAGTTGCCAGAATATTACAGGAAGAGACCTGAGAGATCCTCTGCTAAATGTTCCGTTGAATTGGAGACCAGATTATGCGAGAAATGATCCATGTTGGACTCCATTAGATGATAAGAACTGCAGTGTTTCTGAGCATGTTTTTGACCCTGACCATGGAATTGCGTCGTATACTTTCACTGCATTTTTGAAACCGATGCTAAGGCACTGGCGGACACTTTCAAGCATGTTAAAGGACGTGCATATTTTCATTCGATTGTCTTAAGTTGTGTAAAATTATTTAAGCACTATGATGAAGTGCTAGTTGAGTTTGTTCACGGGTATGCGAATGGAGTAGCTCATACGTTAGCTAGGGGTAGTCATTCTATGTCAGGCATCCATGAGTGGACTGATACCGCTCCGGATTTTATTTCTGATGCTTTGATTATTGATTCAATCTAATAGCAGCAAGTACTTTCTATTCAAAAAAAAATGTACTTACCATATGCAGTCTGCTCCTTCTGGCTCTTCCTCTTATTACTACTGCAACAAGTAGTTGTTTCACATACCAATGATTGTCGTATGCTATAAATCAAATGTATAATAGATAAAGTTTATCAATTTTTATGTTATGTTTGTTTTGTGATGGTTAGAACATATTTTATTGCAACCAGGTATGCACCCAGATTTTATGGAAGCTGGAAAACAGTTTTAAAAAATACAAAACGACCACAGTGGGAGTCGAACCCACGACCTTTTGATCCGAAGTCAAACGCGCTAATCCACTGCGCTATGCGGTCAGATGGTTATATTTTGCATCAAGAATTTACTTATATTTGACAATAACATCCTTCTTCAAGTAAATTACATGTTATTTTTTTTTAAAAAAAACACCAAAATATACATTGTGAGAATTACCTATTGAGTAGTTTTACAAACACTATTATGTCACAAAGTACAAGGGGGCAAATCACAAACAACATTCTAGTACTTGGAACCTATAAATACTCTCCTAATAAGATCATAATCTTTACAAGCAAACCACTCTTTCATCTCCTTAAAGACTAATCATAAGCCAAATAAAAAGCCATCATGATGAAGAGAAACACCATGATAACATCCCTCATTTTCTCATCTTCCATTTGCATAATTCTATGTATCAGTCAAGCAACAAATGCCATCCATTTTACCTCTGCAACAAATATGTCAACTGCGAATGCATCAATGTCTCCTCCAACACCTGATGATCCTCCAACGGGTTGCCAGAATCTTACGGGAAGAGACACGAGAGATCCTCTGCTAAATGTTCCGTGGAACTGGAGACCAGATTACGCGAGGAATGATCCATGTTGGACTCCACAGGATGATAAGAACTGCAGTGTTGCTGATCATGTCTTTAACCCTGGCCAAGGATTTGAGTCGTATACCTTCACTTGTTTGGACTGTACTTTCCATATGCAGTCTGGTCCTTCTGGCTCTTCTTCTTATTACTACTGCAACAACAAGTAGTTGTTTCACATACTAATGATACTTAGTGCTACTATTAATCTTTCTTATAATGCTGGACTGCATTCCTCGATTGTTCTCTCTTTCATATACTATAAATCAAATGTACGATAAATAAAGTTATCGATGATTATGTTATGTTTCTTCCGTTATGCTTACAGCCCCTTATCTTACAACCCGAGCACCATATGTGCCGCAAGAGGGGAAGATGACTATACAAGCACTGATCTGCAAACAAATAAAATTCTTTCAACTACCTTACCTGAAAACAAGGCTGTAAAACTAGGAAATCGGATCAACTCGGCTACGTCTTCAAAATCCAAGTAATCGACCGATTTTCCGAGTACTCGTTTTCAGCATCCGAGTAATCACTTAAATTCGAATCGGTTTATCTCCGGTTTCCGAGTACTCGTCCGAGTTGACTGATTTTTAAAACACTGCCCGAAAGTAATCAGACACCCTGCATTGTTAGGAAACTACGTGTCCCGGTTGCTGAAATTAATCCAACTTTAGGGCCGTTAATTATGATTTTTTAACGTTAACTATTCACAATAAGCAGCAGCCCCCAGGTTGGCCTGATGCCTAAGAAGCATAGATCTTGTGATAGAGTCTACAGTCCCGCTAATCTTTCTTTGGTTGGGAAGTTGAAATAGTTAGTTAGGTCATGAACTTGGAAAACTCGGGTTCCATGCTTCCGTCTTAAATGTTAGTACTTCACACATCTCATTTCTGTGGACTCTAACTCACTGTAGGTTCCCTCCGTTCCTCCGGGTTCTTTACCTTCGGGACGGAACTCAACACGCATTTTAATACTCTTATAAAATATAATTACCTGAATCATTTTAAACTTATTTTTTTCTAATAAAAATACGATGCTTAAATTTTTATTCAAAAAAAAATTTAAAATAATTATAAAATTATAATTTATAATAATCTTAAAATGTGTGCCAAGTTATAGAAAAAAAAACTGTAAAGAAACGAGGACGAGTGATTACATGTGTTTTGGTTATTGACTACTAGACATCATCATGGACGTCAACCATCTATTATCCTTCGAATCCTCGAATATAGTTTTCGTTTAGAAAATAATAATTATAAACTTCCGTAAATTGGAAAAGTCATAAAACACTATCTGTTACTTGTGAACCTAATATATTTGAAATGATCATCAACCTTTATCTGTGAACCTCCCATCTTAGTATCTACTAAGGTCAGTGAGCCAAGTTACGTATACTCCCAGTAAAAATATCATTCACAAATAGTATCTACGCGAATTTCTTCACCATTAGAGGGTATGTCCAGATGAAATCCAGATGAAATGCAGGCAGCAATGATGTGGATTGAATCTATATAAATGCCGTATGTCCAGACAAAATACAGGCAGCATGAATTGAAAATGTATAACTGTCAAAGGAGAGCAATTCAACTAAAAAACTAAAACAGGCAGCATGGATTGGATTTGTATTGTATAACTGCCACAAGGTGAGCAACTCAACTAAACTAAGGTTACATTAAGGGATTAATGAGTTGGCTTAATCATACAAAGAAGACCACCACCATCATGCATGTAAACAGGCACACCAGAGTAGAAGATACAGTCATACGGAATTAACATTTACAAGCACAAGTCCTCAATTATATACAGTACACATTGCTTAATCTGCTGTGCTCATCCTTCTTTTTTAAGTTTCATTTTGTTGAGTTTCACATAATTGGGGAAAGAACCTTTAATGATACGGAATATTTCCTGCTAAAACGGAAAGCTGAATTATATTTCGAAGCCTTAGTGTTGCACTCAGACTCCGTCTAGTCAACTGGAACTTCTACATCCATCTTCAAGCCAGGATTGCCAAGAATCTGGAAGTACATAAAGATATAAAAAATGAAGAATTATAAACATGACATCTCAATGATCTCTTGAGGATTAATAGTGGTTAAATTATAGCCTGTAAATTTTGTAACATATGTCTAAATATTAGGGGTGTACGCGGTTCGGATCGGATCGGTTTTGGGATAAAAGTCGAACCAAACCGCGAAGAGCGATTTTAGAAAATTTCCATCCGCAACAGCAAATGCGGTTGCGATTAACCGCATCAATTGCGATTGCGAATTTGCGGTTATTGCGGTTCGGTTTGCGGTTGAACCACTTAATATTTTAATATTAAGAATCACAAAAAAAAAAAAATTTAAAATATTAATAAATTTAAGTTCCAGTTGCTTAATAAGTTAACATTCAAAGATATAAAATATAAATTGTTCGGCTAATAAGTAAAAAGTAATATAAATTGCAGGACTTCTTCAAACTCAGGTGGCTATCCTGTTGTTCCTAACACTGCTAATAAAAAATAATGTAGTGTAGCGCAGCAAGAGTTTGAGACTTGAGAGGGTAGGCAATTGACTAATTGA
>PHNY01287659.1:6267-20398 GCA_003724115.2 Anethum foeniculum | reverse complement strand
AGGAACAATTTCAAACATTAGGGGTTTATGGGTATATGGGTGGTGGTTCAAATGACCAAACTACCCCTGCCGATATGAACCGATTTGTACCGGTCTGAGTTTCAACTCGCTCTCAGGGGTAGAAAGGTCTACTTCTGGTACATTGGGGTTAAAAAGATACGCTTTTGTACGTCAGGGTCTAATATGTTGACGCCAGATGCACATTTTATTTGGAAAGTGAAGACAACGTCGTCAGGAGACCAATTAAGACATAACCAAAAGGTAATAGTCCTCCATTTTCTGTAGTTGGTGTATCTCTTGCAACTTACACATAGTAGAGAGAATTCATGCCAGTAATGTTGGGCAAGGGGCCAGTTAATCTATTGTTTGACAAGAACCTGATTAATACGAAATTAAAAGAAGTTTCTGTTTTAATGAAGACATCTATATTAAATACAAACAGAAAAAGAGATATAACGAAACTTAAGCTGGAAAGTTTCTATCAACTCACAGGTCACTGACATTAGTGAGGCCATTCAGGTTTGGCGGGACAGATCCACTGAATGCATTTTTGTCCAGGCGTCTGTCGGTAACAAGATATATGACAGAACCTCCGTAAGGGTACTTTTCTGCAAAATTGGTATATCATTATACTTTGAGACAGTAATTTGTATACTCACAACACCTCCAAACTCTGCACAAGTCCTATGGTAGAAGGGATGTCGCCACTGAGCTGATTCTCCTCAAACAATCTGATCAAATTTGGATAGTAAACTGATTATAGTTAGATACAGTATGAACTGAGTGATTTCACTTCATTGGATGAGCATGTTGACATGTCATCATTTTTGGTAATGCAAGAAACAGACCAACATATTATAGCTAGTCCAGATATCCAAGTTCTTAGAACGTACACATGAAGGAGGGTCATCCTTGAGCTGAAAAGCTTGGAAGGGATTTCTCCCGAGAGCTGATTCTTTCCAAAATGACTGCAATTAATGCCCAGATTTCATATTGAAATAATCTCAAAATTAAAAGAAAGATCCTGAAAGGAAATTGATGAGATACACGTACAAGTGCTTTGTATGGACCAGCATGTCAAGACCTGGCATCGTCCTAGTAGAGACTCGTATGCACAAAGTTTGTTATCTGCTAGATCCAACCAATACAAATTGGACAAATTTCCTATTGAAGGGGGTATTTTTCCACTGAACAAATTAGAGTTTAGAGACCTGCAGTTACAGCACGAGAAACCACTTGTAGGCATATACAGAAAATTATAAATAAGGTGCAGCTTAGCTCATAATTTTTACAGTGGAATGTATAACAGTAAAAAAGCAGTGATCATTTTCACATTTCTTCATTCAAAGCAATAAATTATCAGATACAAAATGCAGGTCTAAGTTCAGTTATAACTGTTTTTCTGCATGATATTTGACATTTTGATTCATTTTTCTTACAATGTTTGCAGGTATTGAAGGGATCCAATTGTATCCGGGATAATAACAGTAAAGCTGCAACCTATCAAGATCCTGACATACAAGTTGAAGAAAGTATCTCGTAATTCAATAGTATAAATAGAGTTGATTTCTAATCAACAGTGAGCTGGAACCATGGAACCAGTAACTCACAAGTTTGTTAACTTCTTAAAATTTCCAATTGATGGAGGAAGTGTTCCGGTTAGAATTTCGTTGTATGAGAGATCCCTACAGAAAGAAACCTCAAGTCATACACCAATTTTAATAGTATTCACAAACTATTGGGTTGGTTTTTTCATACTCCTACTTTTTAACTATCTACTATATCGATCATGATTCTTTGATGTTAAATTTGAGCTTTAGGCATTTTAAATATTTTATTTTACCTCTCATGCACTTGATGTCCTTTATCTGGAAGCCGAAGTCTATGTTAACTAGCATGCTCAAATAAAAACTACAAATATTATTGTTTGGCGCAGGAAGTAATTTATGCTTTTTCCTCTACAAGGATCACCAGAAACCTGAGATCAAGGTACTGTATCAATATCATTTGAAATAATCCAGTAACAATTAAGAAGTATGTAAATTGAAACAGCTGATAACAGTGACAACTAGTTAATCAATAAAATATAGTACAACTAGATTTATGTAAGATAAAGTTGGAAAAAGTCAAAGAAGACATACAAATACAACAACTCAGATAAAAGAGAGATATCTCCGGACAGAGTCCCAGTCAAATTCATGCTTGCTGATGTTCTGGAATGAAATGGATCAGGTCAAAAGATACTTTGTAAGTCTAAAACATTGCAATTTAAGAACCGTGATCAAAGAGAAAGAAAAGTGGGCAAAGTAAGGCTGTACATCGAGGTCACTCGGGAATTAGTGCACCCAACTCCTTCCCATTTCTTCTGACAGGGATTTGTACCATCCCAACTTGGTGGTGTATTCTTCCAAACATCCCTGGGAGATTTTAGAACATCATCTGGAACATCATCAACCATATTAGTGTCCTCTGTTAAGTTAAACTTTGAATCCAAAGAACGTAACATGAGATGGTGTGTGGGACAAAGTTTAATTAGATACATCGTTATTAGCTACTTAAATGTCAATATATCATCCATAAAACTCACATGCTTTGGCTTTTTGCAACACGGGAAAAGACTTTAAATATGCATAACTTAGCGGTACAACTAGCTAGCAGAACTATACAGCTAAAATGTAACAGAGACAAAAAATGGAAAGCTATGAATATAACACAGGAGCCACCATCACAAGGGGTTCTACTTCAATGCAGCAAAAACTCAAATGTGACCTAGGCGGTTGTCCCTCCAAACTACCCTCAGAACCGGGCCGGTATATAACTACAGAACTTATACACTAGAAATGGTTTTGGAGAAACGACCTACATGTGGCAGCGAATTGCTGGACAATTGTGGACAATTGTAATAATCTTCATGATAATCTGAGAAAAACACTCCTGCAAAGAGTGGAGAACATTGTTGAGCCACGGATCATAGTAGATCAAGAAGATGATGGTTCGACAACAAATCAGTCATATAACAAGCCTACCTTAGAGGTATGCCTGGCATCAGTGTTGCTATTAAGAAGCCACGTGGCACGAGACAAACTTCTGCAGCACGGCAGGTAGTAACCTGTGTGAGTGTGGGAATGTGCAAATTAGAAGTACACAAGTCGAACCCAATGTGACAAAGGAGAATCTTATTTATTTGTATCTGTATCTCTCTGTTTTTCCTTTCTTTCTGTCTCTTGGTATCATAGATTTGGATCTGTTTCGAATTGAACCAATACATGGATTAATATTCTTACCATTAGGTTTACTTGTCATAATATGCTGACACGTATTGGGTAATTCTAATTTACTTTTCTTTAGCAAAGTTTATAACAACACATTGGATGCCTGCAAGTTGAATCTATTGCACAACAGAGTTTGCCTATAAATTGATAAAATTAAAAGAAACCTTTCTGCAAGTGATGGCTACTTTTTATCTGAAACTTATGGATCATTGCACACCCTTCACCAGTTGTACCATACAGTTCAGTAAGGTCCTCTTCA
The DNA here is from genome assembly GCA_003724115.2 of Anethum foeniculum. NCBI lineage: Eukaryota > Viridiplantae > Streptophyta > Magnoliopsida > Apiales > Apiaceae > Anethum > Anethum foeniculum. The sequence goes on along the minus strand of PHNY01287659.1, from coordinate 16,867 downwards.
GCATCCTCACTACCTTCGTTCAAAAACTTTCAAAAGATGCTACAGCAACTTCGATATGCTTTTGAATCATTTGATATGGCTTGACAGAGTTCTTGTACAGGTTTCGTCACAAATGGTCAAGGAGCTATTTAGCCTGAATCAATGCATTAAATCTGATAATAATGAAAATCTGACGTTGGGTTTTGACATAGAGGAAGTCCACAAAAAGAGGAAGGCTCCATTATATCTCGAATTTGAAGCTGAGTGTACTTACTGCTCGTATGTCCTTCATCATCACTATTTGAATAACCATGCTTGTCAAATAGTGGAGAAAAGTTCGTGAGAGTTTTTGTTTCTTGATTAATATAATACTTTGCTGATTGTTACCAAAAACTTTCAAATTTTTCAGGGTACATCCTAAAGTTTGATATATATGCTAGTGGTACAGAGTTGCTTTATGCTCCTGGAAATTTTTCAATTACCGGAGGCTTGATTCTCAAGAAGCCTAATTAAGGAATTTTACTAGGTACTACTAAAGTTTGCATCTATACAATCGAAAAAGCGATCTATGATCAACTTGTTGATTATCACAATTGGCTTCTTTTTGTATCTAGTTGACTCCTTATAATTCGCGACTTAATTAATTGAGTCCATTATCTAAGTTCTTATCACATAGGTTAATCTTCTATGTTCTTACCCTTGGTTGGTTAATGTATCACTTATAACGCTTTTACAAGGGGAGGGTATATACGTGTCCTAACTTTACAGCATTCTATGTGCCTCCTTTTTCCCTAGTTATAATGGATATATTATTAGAGGATACGCAGCACTCGCCCTCGAAGCAAGCTCCTTCAGGCCTCACTGCTCGGATGCCTGTCCTCTAAGCGAGCTCCAGGGGTCTTTTAGATTGCTAAGGTTTGAGAATATTGAGCTCCTGTCTTTCTCGAAGAACAAATCCCACATGAGGTAAAGAGAGCAAGCAATCTACATGCCCTGAAAAGATCAGTACAACTACGAAGATTAGGTCATTTGATGAAAATCATGACAGGCATAAAACTGAAGGAGTGTTTCAAGTAGGTCACCTGGATGGCTTAATTAAGCTCCAACTAAATAGACGTACATGGGAACTTGGGAAAAAAGAATCTCAATTTGGATAGCATGTAGCTTGAATCATTTCAGATTTTAGTTGTTAGAAATATACACAATACACAGTGGCGAAAACAGGTCACCCCCATCCTATTGTCCTATCTCTAGCTGGCATCTGATACTTAACCGAAATTTGACTTTTTTACCTTAAAAAGATTTAGAAACTAGTTAATACAGTAAAGAACTAATCAAGTTTAGAACATCATACGACTGACTCTACATGTTGCTATTCATTTGTACGGAAATGACTTATTCTTTCCCCATTTTATTCCCGGGCATTGAGTCATATTTCCAAGCCCCTGATTTTAAAACTGAAGCTTAATTTTTCTTGTTAGTCCTGTTCGCAAATCCTTTGTATGAATTTTGCACCACCTCATTTTTTTCCCACTCTTTCCTCCTACATTTTTTCCGTTAAACTCGCGGATCTTTAACATACCTAACGTATTTAATTTTCTACAACCAAACGGAAGATTGTAGTTCAGGTTTAAAGTTCTGAGAACCAATTGGTTTCCAGTTCCCTTGACTAAAACCTTCCAAGTTTCAAGTTTATATTGCTCGACTTACAAAGTCCTCCACCCAAACAAATGGCTGGATAGTGGAGAAAGTATATATTGGATAATTGACGAGCACTAGGAACGATAATGTGGAGAACAAAGACTTTGTTTCCCTACATGCTCAGTTAAGGATTTTTTTAATTCCTGTTTGAGACCTTCAAACTATAATGTGGTTAACAATGGGTGTTTTATGCAGCATGCGCACTACCTAACATTCGATTTCTAAAGTCTATCCAAAATTTTGCCATTGGCAAACAGTTAAGCACCTGGAAGGTTAACACAATTGCTTTCCAATACCATTGGCCAAAATATTCAAAGATCGTGTACTTGACTTGCAAAGTCGCCAACCCAAACAAACGACGGAGACACAAAATCACTACCAATAAAAATTAATTGATTGATAAGTTTCGTCTGGAATACGCATACACCTTCTGAAGGTTGATAAATATATGTAATTGTGATTTGCTGAATGTTCACTACCAATACTTCACCACTCCTGCATTTTTCTCTTCGTAATTGTACAACCATGATTGTCAACTTTCTCCTATTCAACATCCTCTTAATTTTTGTATTCGGAACCTCAACAACGTTCGTGTATTCATTTTCAAGCAATGTCACCGATGAACAGGCTTTGCTTTCTTTCAAGTATTCAATAACAGCTGATCCATTGGGTGTGCTAGACTCATGGAACACTTCCAGCCAATTTTGTCATTGGACAGGTGTTACATGTAGCCGCAGACGACAGAGGGTAACAGAACTCAACCTCTCCTCACTACAGTTGGTGGGTACACTGTCACCTGACATTGGAAATCTCTCCTTTCTCGGGGGAATTTACCTCTCTCAAAACAACTTTCATGGCCCAATCCCAAATGAAATTGGTCGATTGTTTCGCCTACAATACCTTAATCTGAGAGACAATTCTTTTGTAGGCGGATTTCCTGCCAATTTGAGTCATTGTGTAGATATTAGAAACATCAGTATGTATGCCAATGATCTTGAAGGGGAACTACCCACTGATTTTTCTTCTTGGTCTAAGCTTTCTAAGTTTTCTCTTGGAAACAATCATTTTACTGGATCAATTCCACCGTCGATAGGGAATATATCATCTCTCCGTTTTCTTTTTCTAGATTATAATAATCTAGTGGGGAAGATACCTTTTGATGTTTCTCATCTTGCAAAATTAGAGATTCTTGAGTTGTCAGCAAACAGATTGTCCGGTTTAGTTCCCATACAACTTTACAACAATTCATTCCTCTACAGTGTAAGTCTTGCCAAGAATGTGTTAGAAGGCACACTTCCAACAGATTTGAGTTTCATCCTTCCTAAGATGCAAGAGTTCTATGTTGGCGGAAACAGATTTTCTGGTCCGCTTCCACCATCAATAGTTAATGCATCCAATTTGGTTATACTCGATATCTTGGGAAACAATATTACTGGGCCTATACCTAATAATTTGGGTAGCCTTTCTAATATTAAACGGCTTGCTTTGGGTCAGAATCCACTTGGAGAAAATATGCAGGCCGATGACTCGAGCTTCTTCAATTCTTTGGTCAATTGTACGCATCTAAAGATATTGGGCTTACATCAGAGTAGTTTAAGAGGGCAGCTCCCGAATTCAATTGTTAATCTCTCCACTACTATGGAGGAGCTGTATATGTACGGAAACCACATACACGGAAGCATACCTCGTGAAATCGGAAAACTTAAAAACATGATAGTACTTTCATTGTTTGACAACTTATTAAACGGAAGCATTCCAGAATCGATTGGAGAGCTATCAAAATTAGGCAAACTAAGTTTGAGTGACAACAACCTTTTAGGAGCAACTCCAACTTCTATTGGCAACATTACTCAACTAATTTTGTTTGACTTGGAGAATAATATGCTCCAAGGAAGCATACCTGCTCAGTTGTTTGACATCTCAACTCTAGAGACACTCGCCCTTGCTAACAACAGGCTTAGCGGTGTAATACCTGATGAAAGTGTCTTTTCTTCCCATTGTCTATACCTTAATTTGTCCAACAATCTATTCACTGGCCCATTTCCATCCAACATTGGTAGCTTCAAACAATTGGTTTCACTAGATGTTTCGTATAACAAACTAATAGGAGATATACCTGCTAGCCTTGGTGGATGTTTGATGTTGGAGGATCTCTATATAGTAGGAAACCATATTCAAGGTAAAATTCCATCATCTTTCAAAGCTTTGAAAAATCTTGCATATTTAGATCTTTCAAACAATAATATCTCTGGGAGTATTCCAAGTTTTTTTGATGGTTTCCATTTAATATTTCTCAACCTGTCGCACAACAAGCTTAGAGGACAAGTTTCAAAAAAAGGTCTCTTTTCGAAAGAAAGTGCTTTTTCGATCACCGGAAATTTGGAGCTTTGTGGAGGTATTCAAGCATTGCATTTGCCCGCTTGTCCTGTAAAAGTCTCGAGGAATAAGAAAAAAGCATTTGCATTGAGAATATTACTCATCCTAGTCCTTGTACCCCTCGGTATCTTGTTAGCATGTCTTGCTTTGATTTTCTGTCGACGTCGAAATTCCAAGAAGTTGAATGAACCCATTCAAGTATTAAAAGATAACCAATATCCCAAACTTTCATACCAGGACCTTTTGCTCGCTACAGATGAGTTTTCTGCAAACAATTTGATAGGCGAAGGAAGATACGGTTCTGTTTACAAAGGAGTTCTCGAATCAGTGGAACTTACAATTGCTGTGAAGGTACTGAATGTTGAAGTTCGTGGAGCCAAAAAGAGTTTTCTGGCAGAGTGTGAAACATTGAGGAACATTCGCCATCGGAATCTTATCAAGATCATCACAGCATGCTCTAGCATTGATCATAAGGGAAACGACTTCAAGGCATTGGTTTTTGAATTCATGATTAATGGGAGTTTGGACAGCTGGTTGCATCCAAGTCCTCATCTTTATCAAGGAAATGGAAGAAATTTAACTCTGCTCCAAAGACTAAATATAGCCATTGATGTTGCACTAGGAATCGATTACCTACATCATCATAGTCATGCAAGCATCATTCATTCCGATATAAAGCCAACTAACATTCTTCTTGATGAGAATTTCGTTGCTCATATCGGTGATTTTGGTTTGGCGAGGTTTTCTTTCACTACAAGTGATATCAATCAAGCACAAATGAGTTCAACTGGTGTACGTGGAACAATTGGATACGTTCCACCAGGTGACGTCACCTATTGTTTTTTCATCAATATTGAGTACTACTTTAAATATTGTGGGAAACCACTACTATATTTTGCTTGAAGCCCTTAATTATTGGAAAATTTCAGATAGAGAAGTATCATAAATCTAAAAAAGTTATTATTTTCCAATTATATAAACTCTTTAGTTTTTCAGAGTATGGAATATATGGGGAGATATCTGCAGTGGGAGATGTGTATAGTTATGGAATTCTACTACTAGAAATGTTTTCGGGGAAGCGGCCTACAGAAAGCAGCATATTAATGGACAATGACAAAGATCTTCATGACTATGTGAGGAAGGCCCTCCCGCAAGGAGTGATGAACATTGTTGATCCACGGATTTTACTAGATCAAGAAGAATATGGCTCAAATGTAAATCAATCACATAGCAGGGTTATCACGGAGGTATGTCTGGCCTCAATATTTGAAGTGGGGATATTATGTTCCAAAGAGACTCCTCGAGACCGCATTGACATAAATGTTGCTATTAAGTTGTTACATGTTGCAAGAGACAAACTTCTGCAGTCCAGGCAGTAGTGACAAGGAAAATTCTGTACCTCCATATTTTCAATATTTCTATCCTTTTATATGTATGTTTCCATCTGTAAGTTATATAGACATTGCTTAATATATTATAATTAAGTTTCCTTGTTATATACGCTTAGACATTTTGCCTTTCTTTCCTTTTTTTTTTGCTAAATTATGTGCTAATGTATCAGCCGTCACGATATTCGACTTAATAATTTATCCAGTTCTATTTGCTATATTTTCAGGAATAATTTACTGCACTAAAGAAGCCAAAGAAAGTATGAATTATGTGTTTCCATGTACCTGTGTTTATTAGTATAGTATTATGAATGAAAATTTGAGTACATATGAATGTACTTCTATTTTTCACTTATTTCAATAATTTTAATAATCACTATAACATTCTTATTAGTTGTGGCTGGCCAGCTGGGACGATTGATGAAAAATATAGGGTGGTATGAAAAAGATAGATTTACTTGGGACAAAGCCTTTAACCAGATGTTTGCTTCGTTCATGTTGTTACATGCTCTAAATTGATTAGTCTACCTTCCCTGTTTACTATGGTGGATAATCGATGCATTGGCCACAGTTTTTGTTCCTTTTTGCATCAGTCTGTCTAATGTGATTTCTACTCGCACTGTCACACTTCAAATCAGAAGTGACAAGTGACTTCAACTGCAGCTTATTATTTGCTTTCGATATTCACTATTCAGTAACCAGAGATTGAAAAGTACCGGAGAAGTGACTGTGTAAGGTTGAATTTATCATTCAATATCTTAATTAGTACTTAGTACTTGGTCCTTAATGATCAGCCTGATAATGATCACGACTTGAATTTGGTGTTTATCCAGTTCAACGGTGATGACTCTCGACCTAATTGACCGTGTATACTGTTTCTGTCGTAACCACTTAATTTAATTTTTACGTTTTTCATCACTTGCTGTATAATTGTTTTAGATTTTTTCACAAGGGAAACTACTTCACTCATATACTTTTGCTGTCTGTATGCGCTTCAGTATTTTTTTTTAAGTAATTCATATGTGGTTGAGATAAGGTGAAGAATATGTCGCATATACCCCAAGATGATTGAACACGAGTTCAGACTTAACTTAAGCAAACTAAGCCTAACTTCACTAAATGGCAATGCATTTGCTTGAGTTCTTTAGCATTATTGTATTCTTGTTCTTGGTAGTTTTCTAGACTTATAATAGCATGGGATTGTAGTGTAACTGAGACTGAAGATGTTTTCTTGTTCTGATTTCAATTAATTTCCTCTTTAATAGTTTTTATTATTTTAATTACTTATAAATCTGTTGTTAGCTGGTAAAATTTTTAAAATAATGTCACATTATTCTTAATCATTTTCTAATCTCTTTTTAAAGGACTGTTTATTCTTCTCCAGAAGAACTCAATTCTTTAATTTATGAAAACCATTATTGCAGATTTTTTAGAATCAATTTATGGATTAACATAGTTTGTGTGCCCAATTTTCTTATGTTCTTTACTCAGTGAGTAGTTGTTTTATTAATATCATTTTCACAAAGAAATTTACTCGCATTGCCTGATTTCTCTGTAAAAATGCTGCGTACCGGACAGTCTGGACATATGTATGTACAGTAATTGGATTCAGTTGACGAAAATTAAAAACATATATGTTATGGAAATTTGCTACTATGTTTACTCTCAAATTAAATACTTGTGTTATAGTTCTAAATTTTAAACCCATTCCAAGAGTTCTGTCTTTCCAAATTATTTAGCTGATTTGAATGTGAAATTCATTACAGGCATGGAGAAGAAATTCTTGGTGTTAATGGCATCTGAAGGGTCACAAAACAGCTGGTACTTGGCGGCCAATTATGTAGTGTAATCTGATTTCGAGACTTTGAACAAAGGTAGCTACTTACCGTTCAAATGATCATAGATTTAATGTGTTGCATAAATTAAATCATTGCATGACAGCTGGGATCAGTACAGTTTCTAAAGGGGATTGATCAGAAAGATGCAGAGGATACTAATAGGTCCCAGCTCTGACTTAAAGACAACCCTTGTGCATTATAGAAAAGATGCAACCTTAACAAGAGTCGATGACACTTTGAAAGGGTTAAGTTGTGATGCTATGCAATCCTTTAGACAATGTCAAGTCTGTCGCTCTTGAATCTGATTCATCCGCCTCTTTGTACTTCGCTTTATGTGCACTATCCAATATTTATAAAATTTACCTTTAGAATTTTAGATGCATTCATCTATTGGATCACAATTCACGATCATAATACATTAATGTATGCATGATTATGTAGCTGATCTAAATTTCTATATTGTGTCTCCTTTAGAAGTAGTTATAGTAGCTTTGTGGAAAACTTAAGTAAAGCTTCATCAAAGTTCTTTTATTTTACATGGCCTCTTATAATCATCATATTGTCTTTTGAATTCGATTGAACTTGTTCATCAATTTGAATAAAGGTTGAACATGCATAATCCATACTACCCCAAGATGATTGAACACGAGCCAAAACTTAACTTAAGCAAACTAACCCTAATTTCACTAAATGGCAATGCACTTGCTTGAGTTTAACGTCGCTGAATTCTTGTTCTTGAAAATTTCCTTATACTAATAGCACTGGATTGTAGTGTAACTGAGACTAGAGATGTTTTCTTGTTCCAATTTTAATATTTAATTTCCTCTTTAATAGTTTTTATTACTTTAATTACTTGTTAGTCTGTTGAAGCTGGTTAATTTTTTTTTAAAAATAATGTATTATTAATCATTTTCTAATCTGTTTTTCAAAGAACTATTTATTCTTCTCTGGAAGAACTCAATTCTTTAATTTAAGAAAATCATTCTATTGCAGATTCTTTTATAATCAATTTCTAGCTCAACAGAGTTTTTGTGCAGAGTTTTCTTATGTTTCTTATTTGCATTGCCCTGATTTCGCTGGTTGAATGCTGAGTGCTGAACTGCCGGACAGTCAAGACATGTGTATGTAGTTGAATTCAGTTGATGAAAATTGAAAACATATATGTTTTGGATATTTGCTACTATGTTTTAATCTCGAGTGAAATACTTGTAAAAACTTATGGCGGACGATATAGTTCTAAACTTGAAACCCATTGCAAGATTTCTGTCTTTCAAGATTATATAGCTGGTTTGAATGTGAAAATTCAGTACAGGCATGGAAAGAAATTCTTGGTGTCGATGGTACCTGAAGGGCCACAAAAGAGCTGGTACTTTGCGGCAATCTGATTTCTGGAGTTTGAACAAAGGTAGCTAGTTACCAGTCAAATGAACATAGATTTAATGTGTTGAGAAATTAAATCATTCCATAACAGCAAATATGTGAGTTAAAGATGCAGAGGATACTAATTAGTCTGACTTAAAGACAAGCCTTCTGCATTATCAACAACATCATGTGACTTCTGGGTGGGAGGGGGCATTATACAAAAGATGCAACCTCAAAAAGAGTGGATGACATTTTGAAAGGGTTAAGCTGTGATGCTATGCAATCCCTAGACAATGTCAAGTATTCAGTATTATAAAATGTACCTTCAGAATTTTAGATTCATTCATCTTTTGGATCACAATACATTAATTTATGCATGATTATGTAGCTGATCTAAATTTCTATACTGTGTCTCCATTAGAAGTAGTTAAAGTAGCTTTGTGGAAAACTTGACTCCTGATCAATACATGTAGTGATAATTGATAAATTTTCAGGGACACATTTGCTTTCCGCCATATATTTATATATGACCCGAAATCCGGAATATAGGAGACAAAATCTCAAAAAACAACCTATTAACAACCTAGCAGTTAGCACCCAACTAAACTGAATATCAAAAATTTAGAGCTTGATTCACAATTCAGGATCATATAATACATTAATTCATGCATGATTACGTAGTTAAATTTAAATTTCTGTATTGCGTCTGCTTTAGAAGTACTTAAAGTAGCTTTCTATACTCCTGATGGTATATTTAAAGGGTGTTTTCCTAATTTTAAATAAAGAGTATATAGAAATGTACGTGCAAATTTGGTTTATGAAAAGAATTAAAGATAAAAAGCTCAGAAGAATAAAGGTTTTGGAAAAGACAAATTAGTGTTTTTATATCAGGCAGACACGAAGAGTTTATGCTCAAGTGCTAAAGACACACTCCTGGAAACATGTTTGTATCGATCGTTGTGTGATTCATTCAAAGCTAATCGAAACTTGACAAATATAATATAGATAGAATAATTCAATCTACCCTTTCCATGTTGTCAAGCCCACAAAGTGAAAGAGTGCTGCTTGTGGCGCCTGACCAATTCTAGATCATGATTATTCACAATTTTGCCCTCCGTAATATCCGAACAATAAAAATTAACATCCGGATAAATAATCAAAACAATGATTCAGGGCTCTAGAAATTGTTATCTGAACTACAGTAATCCAATCAAAGAAGACTTCAAACCAGCCATGAACATAATGAACATATAATAACTGACAAACACTGAAACAGAGTACGCCATTTAGTGTTCAATTACACAATAGTTCATAACTTCGTATAACAGAACATTAGTACTTCCTAAACATAGTCTTATATTACACCACTTAAAATTTAACAGCCCTTTCATATATTTCTCTCAGCAAAAGGTACTACCACGTTGACCACTTCATTCATCTGCCAGAACGTTATCAGGATCCCTAAGCTACCTGCAAATGGGTTTCAGACAGACAGAAAATGTAAGTACAACAGAGAGTAATGTTACATCAAGAAACAAGAAACGAATTATGCACATAATATAAATGCTTGTAAGTTATTAAGTTGTAAGAGTATAGCTTTAGAACATGTTGGTTGGCTATAGCTAAACACTTTGTCTAGAAACTTATTAACCATTCAAATAGCACTATATTTTGTGGACAATAAAAGTAAAACACCAGAGTTTGGTCAAAGAGAACAGATGCAGCCCAAACACGTCACATCGCTAGTTAGGCTGGGCCTAAGCCCCACAAACAGTTTAATATCAGAACGATTATCAACATGTCAAGAACGATTATCAACATGTCAAGAATTATAAATTTAAGACATGCATACATTCATGTCAACCTCGGATACATTCATAAAGACATATTGTTACTTTCCAAACTCATACTAGCAGAAAGAGTATATAAAACATATTGCAAGCAACCACAATAATC
>PHNY01287539.1:8468-19425 GCA_003724115.2 Anethum foeniculum | reverse complement strand
TTTTAGTTTTTTTAAATAATAAATATATAATTTGTAATATTTAGTCAAATATTGGTCAATTTAACTTCTCGAAAAGCAAAATGGACATGTAAATAGGGATGGAGGGAGTAGTGTTCATTTACAGAGAGTAGACGGACCCGAGCTTTATATATGGCAGTTTTTCAGTGAACTGAATCATTATATATTTACTTGAACAGAAATCAATATGGTATTTCAATATTATTCAGTTGAACTTTTAAAAGGATAAATAAATCAACTATTTTTGTCGTTATGTTTCGAAATATGAGATCTTGTAATTTGTTTGCCAAAATAACGACATAATTCGAACGAAGACTTAGTTGAGCTAAAAATATATATTTGATTTTCGGTTCATCCAAGTTTGTGAGTTCATTGTGAAAGGAGATTTGGTCATATGCTATTCACGAGCCATCGTGCCATGCCTTCCAATAGTTTTGAGTAATGCAGGATGATTAAGGGATTGTTGACAGAACCTATTATTGATAATGTTGAAAAATAATACGAAAATATAATCAAGCATATATTTGAGTACAAAGATTGCGAAGAAGCTGTGTTTCTCTCGGTCAATAAAACCTTTTGACAAACAACAGAAAACGCGTCTCTAATTGATAAGGACTGAGGTGAGTCCTGGGCTTTGCTTGTTTCTGTTGCAAAATATATAAATTGAAAGGTATTTTCAGTTGCAAAAGTGACACCGCACTTTTTATGGGTCGTGAAATTACTAATACAGAAAGAAAACATTATAATTCAATTAAAAAATACTCATGACATTGTCATAAATAATGATTTCATATGAAATCGATGTCTGTAGAATGCAGGCCCCTTTTCCTTTTCTCAAGTGTCAATTGTTCACACTTCACATAGACACTCTTACACACGCACATTCTTATTTAACTAGCTCTACAGACTACATATACTCCAGTCTCCAGCACTAGAAAACACTTCAACTTGAACAAAATGAGTCTCCGAATGTTATCAAGCTTAAGTGCTATTTTAGCCATACTAATCATAGCTCATCCCTATCAAGCTTTGGCTGTGCGAACAACGAGTGATGCTGCAGCAGCTAATACTGAACCAGCTGCCGGCATATGTGCCGCCGCAGAGATTATGCATGGTTACAAATGCCAGGAGTATGATGTATGTAGGCTAGTTCAAATAGTTACTAGTTCATGCATAAATATCATCACTCTATTTCTGTACGTACACTCCAAAACATATGGTCATTTAATTTGACAGTATATGTTACTTTGCTTGTGAAATTTATCAGGTGACTACGGCTGATGGGTATATCTTAAGCTTGCAAAGGTTTCCGGAGGGTAAAAATGGAGGCGGTGGCATGAATAAGCAGCCAGTCTTGCTGCAACATGGGGTCCTTGTGGTAAGCAATTGCTAATTCATTTCATTTCAAAACGACAACTTAATTTATGTCATCTAAAATGAAATGCATGTTTTCAAACGGAATTGTAATTCACTAGAAATATGTAGAAGAATCCAGAAGGTAAAATACACTAGCTGCTAGCTGAGTCCAGCTGAAGATGACTTGTCCTCCTAAATAGTCTACAAACATCTGTATTTCTTCATAATGATTCATAAGAAGTCTCCACACATATAGGACCACAGGAGGACATTTTGGTTAGTGTATAACATAATTCTTAATAATTGGTTTTGATTAACTCTAACTTTTACTTATTACCAAAGAAGAAGAAAAAATCCTAAAGCCAAAATTTGCGGTAGCATAAAAAAATCACAACCTTTTTTTGAAACTTTATTGTTAATGTGGGGTTGTCTTGTTTCTCAATAATCGTACCCTACACATGCTACTCCATAATTTTGTTTTCTGAAAAGCTCAGTACTGACATCAAGGTATATTGTTCCATATCTCCCCACACAAGCTGCGGATATTAGGAATATAACTTCAAGAAAATATCTCGAGGCTGCTTCATATCCTTATATTTGGGAGTTAGGACACCGTTCTTCAAAGCCTAGGTGAGTATACTTCATATTCTAGATGGGCTGGCCGTGAGATCCACGGGCCCCTAGTCAGAATCCCTAACATACATATATCATGCAGTTATATATAATTTCGGAAATTTTGGGGTTCTCGAATGTGAGGGGCCCGGGATAAATCTCTAAGGGGTTAGAAGTTGGAAACCACTAGATTCTTTGCGGTAAATCTTTGCCAATTTCGATAAAACCATACCAGAGCTCAAATTCAGGACCGAAAGATCTGCTTGAACTAACTCACTTTCTGTTTTGCTGATGAAGCAAAAGCAAGCATGCATTTTGACACGCATTGCATTTTGTTTTGTGCAAATTACGTGCACAAAATGCCACAGATTTTGTTTTGATCACAGTCGCCTAGATATGTACGTAAATTTGGCTGCTCTCTACTCTATTATCACAATCACAGATCACTATGTATGTGTATATATTTAGTATGTACGTTTGTCGGTTTGTGCTTTTGCAATAGTTATGCAATACACTTAATCCAGAAGTAGAAAGACTTTGATTATGTAGGTTGGAACTTTTCTTTTGTTTATCTGTGAATATATTGCATTAAACTTCAAGATAAAGATAAATAAAAGATTGTACCAGTCAGATTTATACAAAATAGAGCCTAGCAAAACAACAAAGTCGGATCGAAACTGGGACCTTCAATGTTGTTTTTGTTATTTATTTCAGCCATATATCAGTAATTTTTGGGAATACTATGTTCAACTAATTATTATATTTTGTAGGATGGCATGACATGGCTGCTGAATTCAGCAGACCAGTCCCTAGCACTAATATTGGCTGATAATAGCTACGACGTCTGGATAGCTAATACCAGAGGCACCAGATTCAGCCGAAGACATGTTTCCCTTGATCCCAGTAATCCGGTACAATATTCCCCACACATTTGTGTGTGTTCCTTGCATTATTCTGCTTCATTTTTGTTTTGTCATGCATTTTTCCTAATAATCTTACTCTAGATTTTCGACTATTAAGCAGATTTTATGCGCTTCTTAATGTATATATGTTCAAATCCAGAGAAACATATAGGGATAATCGTTTATACTTGCTTACACTATATTTAATTCAGTCTCCCTGTCAAAAAAAAAAAAATAGTCTTAATATGTGTGCATATGAAAGTTAATTTATTTGCTTAGCTGATATGATATAGTCATGGAAATTGGACAGGATTTCTGGGACTGGACATGGGATGAGTTAGTAGCTCATGATTTACCTGCCTCAATTGATTTTGTGTTCAAGCTAACAGGGCAGAAGATTCATTATGTAGGCCACTCGATGGTAATGTTATACAGATTACAAGTAATAATTTGTGTCTTAATCAATAGTCTGTTGGCGATACATATTTAATAGAGCTGATGATAAGTTAAATATGGACAGGGAACTTTAGTAGCTCTAACATCGTTCTCAGAAGGTAAACAAGTTGACAAGGTGAAATCAGCAGCATTGTTAAGCCCAATTGCTTACTTGAGCCATATGACCACTGTTCTTGGCGTTCTTGCAGCCAGAAGCTTTGTTGGCGAGGTAAATTCATTTTATATGCATCCCCCCCAAAAAGAAAATAAAAAAAATCAGTACTCAACTATTACAGCTGGTTATTCATTCACATATAAAAAAACAGAGACGATATTGCTGAACGTTTAAAATTTTAAACAGGTCAACTTGTAGCGGATGACAGTGTAAATTAGAGGATAAAGTTGTTTAAACATGAAGTCATGATTGGGGATGGCTTTAGGACTTGATTAATATATAGTAGTATCTTCTTATTTTATTTTTCTCTAATACTACTGACTATGCTTTTCTCAACAGATTACTACAATATTTGGTTTTGCAGAATTCAATCCAAAAGGGTAAAATCTCAGATTGTTGTGAACCTTTGAGCATTTTAAAGTTGATGAATGCTTCAACTCCCCCTTGGTATAACTTAACTTTCTATTTCCTCTTTTTTTTTTTTTTTTTCTTGACGCTATTCAGAGAGCCGGTAGCAAACTTTCTTAAGGTATTATGCCTAGATCCAAAAGTAGACTGTTTTGATCTAATTACTGCACTTACAGGTAAATATATATGTTATCTATCACTTTCGTTTTTATTATATTCACAACAACTAATTATTTAAGTTGTAATTATATGATTAAATTTGATCTGATTAGGTAAGAACTGTTGTCTCAATACCTCCACCGTTGACCTCTTCTTAAAGAATGAGCCTCAATCTACATCAACTAAAAATTTGGTGCATTTAGCTCAAAGTAAGTTACCTTCTACTTGGATCACCTACAGCTCTTTGTGGTTGATCCATACTTGAATTCTTATACGGCCAAGTGTGACCGAGAGAAACCTGGTGTGTACTAATAACACTGTCCAAAATTGCAGCTGTCCGAGATAGAAGATTGGCGAAATACGACTATGGAAGTGCCAACTTCAATGCGGAGCATTATGGTGATTCTCAGCCCCCTGTATATAATTTGGCCAACATTCCTCGCGACCTTCCTCTTTTCCTGAGTTACGGAGGCCAGGATTCGCTGTCGGATGTTAAGGATGTGGAGAATTTACTTGATAATCTGAAGTTGCATGATGTAGACAAAATAAACATTCAGTACATAAAAGAATTTGCACATGCAGATTTCATCATGGGAACCACTGCAAAGGATATTGTGTATAACCAAATTATGGCCTTCTTCAAACGCCACAATTAATAAAAATAATTTCGGACTTAAATTTTATATCTAGCTTAAGCTTTTACTGTCAAAGCGCGTGCTCAGTTTCAAGTTTTTATATTGATTCATGTAATCGGTAACAAATCGTTCTTCCCAGGTACTATTATTAAGCAACATGTTTCATTAAAAAGTTTGATAGTAAAATTAAGGAGAGGAAAATTTGCATACACCATTGGTGTTAATGTGTCATAGTCCAGCAGGGAACGAGATGTAGTCCAGAGAAGCTAGTAGCTTAGCTTTCTGACAAGAAAGAGAGATTTCAAATGAATTGTCCATTTTAGAATATAAACTCTTTTTCAGGCAGGATCGGATGAGGTTTTCGAATTCAAACTTTTGTGCATCTATAACCGAGAGTAGCTTATTCCGAATTATTTTAATTAGAATTACTTTGTTTTTTTCTTAAAAGAAATTAACTACTCTGCAGTATACCCTCCACAATTTTGCATAACTATTGAATTTTGATCGGAAGTTAGTGTCTAAACGTGTAAGACATCTATTATATATATAATACAACAACATACACATTTGTGAATGATTTTAATCGGAATGAAATGTCATATATACCGCCACATATTATATACTATGTATTATCTCTTGCAACCCTTCGCACTCCTGCACTTTTCTTGTGTCCATTCGACAGCAAAGAGATGAGATGGCGAGGAAAGAAAGAAGACGGTGAGGCTGTTTTTGGTCGCCCGGAAGGATTATCATATTAGCGGCACCTGTATGATGATATGTTTGAATGAATCAAATCTTTTAATTTTTACCCTGGGTTTATATTTGAGTGTTTATGTTTATGTCTGGTATATTTTCTAGATTCCCGGTATCTTAGGATATTTGCAAATGCTAGCCTGACGTACAGTCGTACACAGTATTAGGTGTTTATATTTCATATCTGAGCCATTTTGTGTTTGATAAATAGAACAATTAACCATGTGCAAGTTGCAGGGCTGTGAATTCTACAACCTAAATCATCAAAAAGATTGCAAGGTTGTTTTGTATAAGCATGATAATATGTTATCAGGAACTGTTAGTTTCAAATTTTAAAACATGGCCCAAAAAATTTAAAGCTCATCAGGTCTTGATTTATATGATTTACAATATTTATTCTCCGGTGTGAATGATAGTGTAGCTGGTGTGACTGATACTATATTTACAACATATTATCAAAATCAGATCAGAATATTGGATAATTAACATAGGGGAATTTCGAAAAAGTTAATTGGATATGAACCTGATATGCAAGCCTAAATTATATTAAGCAGTAAGAACTCTTAAAATCTTTAAAAGAGACACTTATATACATTAATAGAATTTTTTTTTTGTTGGCTCTAATCACATGCATGTTTGTCTTTTATTTGTTTGGGGAATATGCTCCATACATCCTTTACTATATAATCATTTGTATATAACTAATGTCTGATTGTTCTTGTGACTCCTGAATAATTTAATGGACTGGATTTCTATCTTCGACAGTGTATTTTGGTAAGCCAATTCGTTGACTCATATTCGTAGTTCTATACTTCTATGATCTCTGTTGTAGAATTTATCTAATCTTGGTTAAGTGAATGATTTCATGTGGATATGATAAGGAAGATAAAGCAACAAGTGCTTATCCTTTGGTAAGTGATAAGTGATAACTAATTACTGGGTAATGAAATTTTAAGTGTTTTGATATTAATGTTAAACAAATTAAGCATGATAAGGGAGTACTGTACAATAAAATGTTTGTTATGCTGGTAAAAGTTTTCGAGACAGCCGCTTCAAGTTGCCCTGATTTATAATTGACAATTGATAACATGACCAAATTTTTTGATAGATTGATGCAATTAGTGTAGTATTATCAGCAGGACATTGATCTTTTTATTATCAGCAGGAAATTGGTCTTTTTATTAGTAGTAATTCATTGAATGTTTGGTGCAGCTACTGAAGAAGAAGCAGCTTAGGCGTATGACATAGCAGCAATCAAGTTCAGAGGTGTGAAGCTCTCACATGACGCAAAATATAAATTATCTTTCAGCAATAGCCAGCAGCAACAGTGAAAGTAGTATCAGTTTTGCGGCTATTCAGCTAGCATCTACTATACCATACGGGTTATCATTTGATTTCACAACTCCAATGTATCGTAAGAACCTCTTCCATCATCTTTACTCCAATGCAAGCACTTCAGAAACCCTAGGTTCTCTTTCTTCAATAGCAACTCCAACTTCTGTTCCTCTGTTGTTATCCCAGGAGCTTTACCCCTGGCCTCACTAGACCTATTAATCTTGACAAGATAGTTAGCTTCTTCAACAAATACCATCCACCGTATTGAATTTATTAAGTGAATAACTTCGTACCTGCAGGTAGACATTTGCTCACCTTTCTAACTGGTCTATCACTGCCATTGTGCTTCTTCATATTCCTTTTTCATACAGGACCAGTGTCCCTTTGGCCCTGCTTTGATATATTTGAACTTTTATTGGTGACTTTATTTAAAATAAACAACATGAGTACATTTGTTGACTGTTTCTTGCTTTGTGAGTGCTACAAAAAAACATCTTCCATATCAGCTTGCGTAGCATTAATTGTGTTGACTACACATGTTTTGCACCTTGATTTGAAAGCCAAGCAGCTCGCTACTTTATTCGAAATAATTGATTCGTTGGTACAGGATCTCTGACTTATCACCCAACTTTTCGGCATATAAAGAGATAATTAAGCAGAAGCCTCTCTTTCTAGACCAAGCCTATTTTCAGCAAACTATCACTAAATTGTGCATATATACTACATGACATAATTCAAAAGTCATAGAAAGTTTCATCTAAATGTCTATATTCTTGAAGAAACTTGACACTATTCAAGTTTATTCAAATAGTATGATAGTGCTACTTTCATTTATCGGAACTACAAACTAATCAAATATTTTGTAACTCTTTTTTATATAATATAGTAAGTATTTAGTAAGCGTGTCAGTATCTATAAACTTATCTTGAGTTTGGTTTCATTGATGAATGTAGTAAATAAGCTTGTATTAGAAATATCGACTAAATATTAACTTAAATCATATTTGCAATGTACACCACATTACTAAAGATGGAATGAGCTTTCCCATTTCGCGGTTGATGAAATTTATGGTGTCTAGCTCTTACATTTGTTGTTTGTCTTCTTTCTCATGTGTGATGTAAATTTCCTCCCAAGAAAATATGTTTAATCCTAATTTCAGTACAAAACCTTTAGCAATGCCAAAAATTTCTGATTGCAAATTCGGGTTGCTTTTTTATGATACGTTCATTCATCATATGCATAATTAAGGAAGAAAAATACAAGCTCGGATTGTAGGTTAGTAGTGAAATCTCTCAGTAGCTTCTTCCAATATATATGTATGATATACTTGTGAAGATTTGGGATCGGCCAATAGTCTTAGCATTTGTATCTCTTTCTTTTGATCATATATGTTATGGAGATTTGAGAAGATGCATGAATATGGATAAAGTTTTTATCATTCAATTCATGGAAAGTTTTTTAAATATAGTATTAATTTTCCTTGTTTGCCTAATCCAGTATTAGTAGTCCTAAAATATGGTCTGTTGAGCCGCTTGCTGCAACAACCAAATTAATGGAAGCATACAAATATGGTATGTGTACTTCCATTTTATAGTTTTTTCTCCCTGTTTATTTTCATATTAGTTATAAGAACTATTTTTAGTATCTTTGCAAAGGGTTGTGGATGTGCAGGAACTATGAGCTAACAGGAATATAATTATGTAGGCTTAGAAAGTGGTTGTAACTCTATTAGATTTGGAATGCACATATTCAAAAATACTTATTTTCGCTTTCGTCTAGAACTAGCCAGTTCACATTTCTATAATACTGCATGTTAATACTGTTCAGTAAAGATTTTTGTAGAATAGTGATTTACGTAGTACAGTAAATCACAGCTTGGGCCAGTTGAAGAACCCTTACACAATATATGTATATTGTTTTTTGCTAAACAGTCATGAAAATGATATGGCTCAATATTATCCACCTTGGTCGAGAAGTTATTGCTAATATACTTGCGAGAATGGTAAGGAAGTCATCTACAAAACATCTTTACTCTCTAAAATCAGGTTTGAAGTTAATATGTCATTGGATGATTCAAAAGATCGCAGTTGTTTCCTATTGGTGAATAATGAAGTATCCCGGTCTATACAACTTTAACTTATTACCAACTCTGTCACCAGGAAAGTTTTTATATGCAATGAACCATAACATAATCAAGCGAGTATAACACCCATTCAGTCATAATTAAATTAAATATTTCATATGTTAGTGGTAACCTCAGTATCTTAATAATGAACATTATTTTAAAAATGTATTGTTACTTTTCAGGTCTTTTACCTTGACAGGCTTGTCCGAAAGGAGAACTAAAGCCGGAATTAGTGACAAGCGCAATGGTAAGATATATTTTCCTGTTGATATTATTATCGTGTTTCAGTGCAAGTTACTGATAAAAAATAACGTTCTGGTTTTTTCTAAAGACTTGCATAAGATAATATGACACAGACTATGTTAGTTTAATCCACTTCATCGGAGGAATTTACAAATATCTTCTTGCACAATTAATCTATTAGCACCTGTTAATATTTGGGGTATTATCTATTCAGACCAGATATACATATGGATATATTATCGCCCTCCTCCATAGGCATTTCAAATATACGTCAATATGAACTTTTTGACATATTGAAAGGTTGTAGCTCAGCATGCCTGTAACAGAGGGATTCTTTGAGCCATTTAATTCCACATCAACAGACAAATAAGTGCCATATCAGTTCTGTTAAGGCTCCGTTATAACTCTATTACATTAGATATATACATATATCGTATATATACGGCAGCCCCTCCCTGCACTTCGTCTCTCTTTCCACTACCTGAATTGCTCTGTCACATCCGTTTACAACTTCGGCAACTAAATCTTACCCATGTGAATTGTAATTTTTTTTGGTTAATTTGAGGATTTTTAGTTGTTTCATTATTTCAGACCTGAATAAGATGGACTTATGATGAAGGTCTTCTTAAAAGGGAAATGTTTATCTATGTTTATTTATTTATATCCTCCTGTTATTAGCTACCCTTGATTTTAGTGCTTGGCTTCAAGCTATGAAGTACTTACTATATGGCAGGTGTCATACTTGTACGAGTATCTGCACATAATACATTCAAGGTCTTCACATTCCAACTATCAGACAAAAAAAAGGTCTTGACATTCCAATATTGCATTTAGCAGAGGCGGCGTGACAACTTGAGCAAG
Source organism: Anethum foeniculum (assembly GCA_003724115.2). NCBI lineage: Eukaryota > Viridiplantae > Streptophyta > Magnoliopsida > Apiales > Apiaceae > Anethum > Anethum foeniculum. The sequence goes on along the minus strand of PHNY01287539.1, from coordinate 9,408 downwards.
AGAAAGGACATAAGATAGTAACTATTATATTCTTGAGATAGTTTAGTTATGTAGCATTTTTCCATTCTTTACATTCCAGAGTTGAAAGAAACTTTTTGAATTCAGAGGATAGATAATTAGTATTTTAATTTGTATAATTATTTATAACTCATGCACAATTCAGTTGCAGATGATCAAGGAGTCGTTATTACTCCTATAAATTCTTTTACTCGAATCCCAGAAGTTTGAACAATCCTTCGAGGAGCAGGTTGAAATTTTTAACTATTTTCAGTTGTAATTTTTACCGATTTTCAGCTGTATTTAGATCATGATATATAATTTCTTGAATTTACTTTGCATTCTATACATTCGCATATTAACATACTAACATGATTTTACTAGCAAGCCCGTGCCTTGCACGGGCTATAAAGCTAGTTTTGTTTTATAGCTCAATTGGCAACGTAGGATAGGGCCGAGCAAAAAATCGAATAAATCCGAAACCAAATCCGAATCCGCTAAAAACCGCTTAAAACCGATCCGTATAAATCCGAACCGAAAAATAAAAACCGAAATCGGTTTCGGTTATAGATTAAAACCGAACCGAAAAAATCCGAACCGATCCGATAATTAAAATAGATTAATTAAATTATATTTATATATATATATATATCAATTTTAAAATAAATAAATATAATATATTTTATAATTTATCTTAAATGTATTTTTGTGTTTGCCGCTTAACCATGTAGGCAGTAGTTCCCATTTCTCATGTTTCGTAGCAAATTTAAATATAACAAACACCTATTTATGTTGAACACCTTATTTAATCAGAAAGAAAGATATACACTATCAGTAAAATTCGGATTTCCTTTTAAAAGTCTTTCATTAGTACTTAAACTCCATGTATATACATTTGCATCCGCCGTATGCATTCGCCTGTGTGATTTCAATGTAAGGAAGG
>PHNY01287532.1:6331-17061 GCA_003724115.2 Anethum foeniculum | reverse complement strand
CCCCGGAAGCTTAGATAATATCACCTTAATGTCTGAAGAGGATAACCCACAAATAAAGGTCTCGTTAAAACCTCGATAGAGTAAAACCCTATGGGAAAAAAAAACTCTAGGAGGAAAAAGAGTGCCTTCTAAAGAATACATTATGTACAAAGACTAAAAACTAGTGTTTTTCGAAAGTCATAAGAAATCCCTCGTGTCATCAAAATTTGTAGTTAAATTGTGTTGTACTCCAAGTTCTTGTAGTTAAATTGTGTTGTACTCCAAGTTCCATGGCTAGAAAACTGTGCTTTAAAATCTGAAATGAGGAAATGCATTAAAAATCTACCGATCATCCTGAAAATAGGAACAGAAAACAAAAAGAACATATTAAAATAATAAAGAGTTATTTCTGAAAACAATTTATTGTAAGAAACAAGTGTACATATAATAATTCGTTATAAGAAAAAATAAAATAAGATCTAACCAAAAAAATCTTTAGTTAGACCTACAATAAATATATATAATATACTTCAATTAAAAGCATAGATAAGTTAACAAAATGGCACATGATTGCCTCTAAAAGATCAGAATATATGTCATTAAAAGGCCTCCATAAATGGTACAATTTAGCCTTCAATCAAGGCACAAAACTAAAAAAATATTTAATCAAGGCACAAAACTATTAATATATTTAGAAAAACTTAACATATTTAACATATTTTTTTGCTTAAAGGAAATGCGGCCAATATTTTGGAACAGACGAAAAAGGAATTGCGGCAAATATAAACGAGACGGAGGTAGTAGTGGATAATTAGTTACCCGTTAAAATAGTTGTTGTCCGTATAGCCCACTAGTAAATACGTACATGTTCATGAATACACCATTTCCTCCCCTAGTTTCGGTTTTATAAATTCGTAGACACCAAAGTCAAATCATCTTCACAAATTTTCAACCCTAGCCCATCTTCATCAAGTCCAAACCCTTGTTCCATAGAACCAGTAGGTACCAATATATATGTTTTGTTAATTAGTTCGTTCTGCGCTAATTAGTGCTTTGGTGTGCTTAATTGTTGTTTGCATGTCAACTCCAACATTTTAAAATCCATCTATGTTAGACTGATGTGATCAAGTGAGTTCTGTCTATATTTAGTTAGTTATGTACTTTGATAGTACTGTTCATTCGTGTAATTTATGTTTTCCAAGTCATTGTGTTTATTGATCATATTCTGTACACAAATGACATGGCTTTATAGTGCTATGCTATCTTCCTTACAATTATTGTAATAAATTGCTTAATGTTGCTCAATTATGCGGTTTACAGGATATTCTAATAGGGTCAGGTTCAAATTAGAACTTTGTTGTGATTTAGAACTCGGAATTAATCTGAACCTTGACTCGAATTTTTGCGTTCTGCTGCTGCAGTACATGATTGGTGGCATTCCGCTGCAGCAGAATATTGTACATTATAGAATATGGTGTTTTTAGAATAACATCCGGATTTATTTACCATATATAGTACATATTATTTTTTAGAATAAAAGTTATTTTTTAATGTGATACATATTTCAAAAATTAAGTATGCAAAAAATGTAATTAAGAATAAAACATATTAGTATATTCTGCCGAAAACCTATATTAGTTCTGTGGTTCTAAGTTTAAGGTAGTTCTAAATGGAACCTGACGCTAGGCGCTAGGGGTGTAAATGAGTCAAACTGTTCGTGAGCTACTCGAGCGAGCTCGTAAAATATTCGAATTTGGCTCGGTAATAATCGAGCCGAGCTCGACCTCGAGCTTTTTGAATTATTTACCGAGCCGAGCTCGAGCTTCAGTTTACTCGGCTAGTAAGGTTCGCGAGCTTTATCAAGCCTCCATTATTTTTTAATTTTTCTATTTGAAATATATTTTTATATAAATATTTAATATTATTTTTATATATTATATATTATATATTTAATCGAATCGAACTCGAGCCAAACCAATCATATTTCGAGTTTTTGTTAATATTTAGTGAAATCAATTCGAGCTTTCGAGCCTATCGAACTTTTTACGAACCGAGCTTCGAACTGGGAATTAAAGGCTCGGTCGAACTCGAGCCCGAGCTCGAGCCCGATCTTTTTTGGTCGAGCTGAGCGTGGCAGTATTCGGCTCGGCTCGGCTCGATTACACCCCTACCTGACACTACCTCAATATAATTCTTTTTATTAAGAATTTTTTGCTTTCTTAACATATTTTGTTCTGATTAATTCATTCATATAGTTTTCAATTTTAAATCTGATTTTATGAGTACTTGATGATAACTTTGTGACGAGTTTGGTTTATATTGTATGAAATGAAATTCATTAATCTAAATTTGTGTATTTCCCTTGCAATGAATGCCCTATTCTTCAAGCTCAAGACGTTATTTCTTTGGTTTAGTTATAGAGTAATAATTTTCTGATATTATTTCAGTTAAAATTAACTCTGTTTGAAAGATATAATGTAAAATTTGAGCCTATTGACTACACTATCTATTTAAATTTCTATCATTAAAGTAAATGCGCCAATGCATTGAAATTTTTCTTGGTTTTCGTCACAGTATAGTTAAAGGTTATTGCAGATCTCGTTTCTCTTCTTTTGCTTTCATTTGTTCTCCTTTCTCAGTTCATGTGTACTCAATGTAAAATTCTTAATTTTCTCTCTCCATAATTGTTTTGTGAAGAGAGAATCGGATATCATCGTTAACAAACAATATAATGATTTAATAAATGATATTTGTATGCAAAAGTAGTAGACTCAATTCTGTTGTACAAAATTAATTTAAATAGTATAACTGAAGAACGTGTGACATATATGAAGGGGGGGGGGGGGGTAAATAATTTATTAAGAGAGACTACTCCTAAGGCCCTAGAAGACGAGTTTGCAGATTTAAGTTGGCTTAAATTTCGCCAATAAGTTGGGTTCATTTAATTTAAAAATAACTTGGGTTTGTTCATATTGGTTTGATTTGCTTTATTTTTCTTATAGGAGCCTAGTACTTTGATTGTCACGACTTTTGCTTTGTGGCTTGACAAAGCAAACGCTTTTCCTCAGTTTATCTTAATTAATATAAATAAATTAATAAAAAATGTATTTTTTATTGGTTTCCTTAGTATTATGTTTGAGCTAGTATTTCTAATTCTAAAGTCTAAAGACACTATCAATTAAAATAGAAATTCTAGTGAACTTAAAGACACGTGGAAAATAAAATTTTCTATCAATGTTTCTTGAACTGCTGGATTATATGACGTATGTCATTAACATCTTTAAACCTTCAGATGCCGAAACCTCAACAAAGTAAATAATATGACTAGTTTAAGTATAAAGCCACTTGTTTCTTTGTAGATTTATCTATATTACTATTTTATTCTTTCTTCTCTTTCAGATTTAAGGTCACTAGTATGTACATATGATCCAATTCTAGAGTTCCTGTCCATGGAAGGTTTAGCTACTCAGTTACTGCCATGTGATAGCAATGGGGAGTGCATGATGTGCAAGAAGGCGACATGGGAAGAGGAGATTCTGACATGCAACACATGTGCTACTCCCTGGCATCTCCCCTGTCTTGGGAATTCCATGCCTTCTCATACATCTTATTGGGAATGTCCAGACTGCTTCTCCCTCCCCAACCAATCCATCTCTGCAATATCTCAAATTGCTCCTGCTGTTGATCCATCTAAGCCGCAGAAGTGTAAAACACAAGAAAACCTCTTCACCCTACCCAATTTCAGAGAAGATGACGTTGTAAACAATAATCAAGTTCTTGAGATTTTTGAGGAGAGTCTCAAGTGTTCCTTCTGTATGCAGCTTCCTCAGAGTCCAGTCACCGTTATGTTTCTATCTTTACTTCTATATTTCTTCATTCTAAAGTACACTTGAAGAAAAGTTTTGAGTAGTCTTGCATGAAAGTGCAGACTTATTTCCCGTCTTTTCTAAATTCAGGAATTCGTAATTTCCTTTCCTTTTTAGTTCTTTTAAATATGGTCAATTATGTTTTTATGTTCACTGAATCTGAACCTAGCTTTTAATATTCACGAGCACAATTTCTCACAATTTCATTAATCTCAAAAGTTTTAGTTTTGTTTTGAAATGTTCCAAGAGAGTGGAGATTTGAATTTTCTTCCCCAAATCACACCATATGTTCTGCAAATCATGCTTAGATAAGATTTACTATGAAATGAGTGTAATTATAACTTATTTTGACTGGTGCAATGATAGACTAACTATTTCTCTGAAGGATTTTTCCATCGTTAAATGATTATGCTTTACTCTGTTTGCATTCCAGATACTCTGTGGTCACAATTTTTGCCTCAAGTGTTTCCAGAAGTGGGTTGGACAAGGGAAGCGCACTTGTGCAAAATGTCGCTCGATAATCCCATCTAAGATGGTAAGTGACCCTTGTATAAACTCTTCACTTTCTGTTGCCATTCAGATAGCAAAATCTAGTCCTCTTGAGGGGACAGCGAAGGCCTGTGACTTTGTTCACAGCCAAAACCAGCCTGGCAAAGCATGCAGTCATGAGTCTGCAAAGAAAGCAGGAAAGGAAACTGCTTTCAGGAAAAACATTTTTGTTACTGTTCCACCAGATCATTTTGGACCAATTTTAGCAGTTAATGATCCGCGTAGAAAGCAAGGTGTCTTAGTTGGGGAAAGTTGGGAGAGTTGGATAGAATGCGGACAGTGGGGAGCTCATGTATCATACAACGAAGGGATATCTGGCCAGGCAGATTATGGGGCTCAGTCAGTGGCACTCTCTTGTGGGAAAGAAGATGACGAGGACCACGGTGACTGGTTCATCTATTCGGCAAGGTGTATTATGCTGACTTTATTTTGGACTCGTTGCTCTTATTGTCACTCAGGTTTTTAGCTTAATGAGTCATCTCAACATAGTAGTACAGATTTTCGCAATTGACTCTTAAAAATGTGTCTATATATAGAAATACTTACATTTATTTTAGGTTATGATAACCATGATTAATTTTGAAATAAGGAAGAATAAGTTAGCAAAATAAGATAAAATAAGACTAATAGGAATGATTTTGAAGATAATGATTTAATTGATTCCCTAAATTTTTGGTTTACTGCTTAATCGTTCAAATTTAAGCGTTTGACATAACATATTAGGCATGAAGTTAAATGGCCATTTCATATAAGATAGGACAAATCTGTTATTGTTGGCCAAAAGCTTCCATATTTGTAACTTACACATGTGATTCGATGTAGCATTGAGTTGACTCTCTCTCTCTCTCTCTCTCATTACTCTTCCTATTCTCTCTCTGTCTCTAACTCATTACTCTTCCTATTTCTGTAACAGTAATGGGAGAGATCTGCTTGGGTGTGAACAAAAAAGCAAACAGTTTCATCAGAAGTTGGAAACCTACAATGAAGCTTTACGTGTTAGTTTTGAAGAGGGCTATCCTGTTCGAGTTGTAAGGTGAGCTTTTAGAGGAACATATCTTTTATGATATCTAGTTTGTTGTAATGCTAAATTATCTTTTGAAATGTTATTTATCTGAAATGTGCACTACCTCCTATGCTTTGTAGATATTCTTCTCGAAAGATCCTAGATCAAGCTGAGGTACATCGCAATACTTCTAGAATCAATGCTGAACACAAAAATGATGCAGATTACTGTGGTCAAAATGCTAAATTTGAAGCTGAAGAACAAGTCTTGGTGCATATACGTTGTGAACATATTCTGGATGAAGAGAACATGAAACTTCAAAACCAAAAACTTGGACCATACAAAGTCCTTCACAAGATAAATTCTAATATCTATGTTCTGGATTTGCCGGACCATATGGGGATCACTAACATATTCAATATCAAAGATCTTTCTCAACAAAATGCAAAAGATTCTTTGGTCAATATTGATGCAACTTATCTCTTCCCATCTTATCCACAGAACGAAATTGAGGATATCGTTGATACCAAGATTGTTTCAACTCGCAAGGGTAGCTACCAAAAGTATTTAGTAAAATGGAAAAACCTAGGCTGGTCCAATTGCACATGGATATGTGATGTAGAGTTTCAACATTTTAATTGTGATCTTTATGAGAAATACCACTGTTTCAGCTCTTCAGAGTCACTATTGACGAAGCGACTGAGAGACAAATTAGATGAGCCCAAAAGATTTGGAAAGTGTTACCGAAGAGAAAGGAAATCAAATTCCGGTTCTAATATAAATTTATTCGACAGGTTATGTGTTACCTCCTGAATGACAGCGCATGCTTCTATTATTTAGAAGCCTCTATGTTTCTGTGCTATATATTGCGCATTTAATTGTGGATAATTCCGGGGGCAGAAAGTGAAAGAAATGTCTACTTCACATTTAAAAAATATGCCATCTCTCATACTATGACAAATAATATCTAATTCTCAAGATCTCTTTTTGACCCTATTGTTTTATATACACAGGCTTCAGAGAAAGAAACTTTCTTCCTATGCACCAAAATCAGGAATACGATATGATGGTATATACAGAATTGAAAAATGTTGGATGAAAGTTTGTAATGAAGTAAGAATCTTGTGAAGAAATTACTTACATATATAATATGATTTATATTTGTGGCTAAAAGTATCCGCTGACATGTTTTAATTTTAGGGGTGCAAGGTTTCTCACTATCTTTTTGTTCGATGTGATAACGATCCTGCCCCATGGAGCAGGTTTCTGCTCTTTCTGGGCACATATGCATAGACCTGAGCTAGGCGCTTGCACATCTATTCTCTGTTTGTGTGATTTAGATTTGTCTTCTATAATATGTCCTTGACTGCCTTTAATGTATAATTGTTGCCTGTAAATGTGCAGTGGTAAATATGGGGACCGGCCTAGGTCATTGCCCAATATAAAAGAGCTAAAGACAGCAAGTGAAATTACAGAGAGAAAAGCAAGTCCTTCGTGGGGTTACAATGTTAGAGTCTTTGCCTGTCTTGGTTGAAATTTTTGCATATATATATTTAGCTGATGTGATCCTTTTTTACACGAACATAATTCACACATTTAGGGGACTGCAAGTCATTTCATTTAGTATACTTGATAACAATTTTTTTATATGTATTTTATGCCATGCCAATTATTGGAAATTGGTTATCTTTGACTACTTATTCCCACATAAAACTGAATATTAAATATGTTATAGCTGGTTGCAAAAAACAAAGTAGTTGCAGTTGTACCTAGCATGCCGTTCTAATCATGGCTTTCAGAATTTTAGATTTTCTAGATTCATTGTACCCAAATTGATATTTTTCATTCAGGATGAAAAGGAAAGATGGATGTGGTTAAAATCCCCACCAGTAAGTGGTAAACAAGCAAACAGCCAAAATCCAAAGGTTACAGGAAAAACAGGAAATGCGAGGCATACACATGCATCTTCAATGAAAGATAGGCTCTTGAAAGGTATTGTTTCTGCTTTACCTTATTCCACCATTAAAAGAAGAAAGAACTCCATATGTTGCTCAGGCTTAATTTTAAGGATGCAACAATAATGCAGAATTTAGCTGTCTTATATGCCGGAAAGTGATGGTTCTACCTCTTACAACTCCCTGTGCACATAACTTCTGCAAGTCCTGTTTGCTGGGCGCTTTTGCTGGTCATCCTTGCATCAGACAGAGAAATTTTGAAGGTTGGCGGACATTACGAGTACAGAAAAATGTTATGAAATGCCCTTCATGTTCAAATGACATCTTTGATTTCCTTCAAAATCCTCAGGTATAATTATAAATTGACTTAATTGCAGTAATATGGTCTAAACTTTAATTATTTTGCACGAAAATGGCCACATATAATAATAGACACCCGCATGGCTGAACTTTAATTTTTTTAACGGGCGATTGCATTCTGTTAAATTTGTGTAACCGACGTAACTTTTGCAGGGGTAAGGTTAGAAATTTCATATTTAACCTACTATTTTAATACATATTGAGCTGCGTATATAATCCAAATATATATTGTACCAATCCCTAAATTCAAAGAACAAAATTTGAAATCCTAGACGGTGTTTTCGGGAATAAATGAACAGAATACAAAAAATATTACGAAAGGAACCAAAAATTCTTTTAAAAAAATCTGGTGAAAGCAGAGAAATTGGCTGACAAAATTTATTGATCAAATTCTACATCAATTTTTTGACTTGGACTCGCAATGCATTACCGGAATATATACTGTGTTAAAATATTAATATAAGATCCTGGAAAGGGCCTTCCTAACACCTTGAGGTTTTAGAGCGACTGGTTCCTTGATATGGTATCAGAGCGCAAGAATTGAGGTTCGAATTCCTGCCACCCCCGATATTCTCATAATTTATCGTGGACACAAAAGACAAATTAATTCCCCAAAGATGGGCGCCTGTGATCCACTCTTCTCTTCGACCCATAAATGGGCTTTCTTTCGAGTGAGGGGGAGTGTTAGAATATTAATATAAGGGCCTTCCAACACCTTGAGGTTTTAGAGTGACTGGTTCCTTGAATTAAAAAAAAAAAAAGGAAAAAAATTCTGAATAAACAATAATCATTCACAGTGATCTTTAATTGTTAAGGAACATCATATGAAAACAAAGCACCTAACCTACAAATGATCTGAATGAAGAACCTAGGTCATTGACCACGCCTTGAAGTTTTCTTTCCAGAGCATTGCAGCATAAGTGCCCCATCATGTGAGAGTGTGATAAATTTTTTGTTTTGTTTTTTGACCATTAAGGCTACATTAGACCCGTTAACTGTTTAATTAACATTTTCTATCACATTTTTTGCTAACCTTTCCCTCTCGGCATTTAACTTCAGTCTCCGAGAGTAGGAATATGCATTTCTCACAGTTGCACCCATCTGCTTTAAGCTAGTCTCTTTTTGCAAACTCAAAGCTTTGTTTGACTACAAATGAAAAACAAACTAATAAGTCCTAATATTATCCAAAGTTTATTTAAAAAAATATATAACTTTTAGATAACACACTCATTTATCTATCTCTATATGATAGTAGGTTTATACCTCCAGAAAATCAGCACCCAGTTGAAGTGTTTAGGAATTCAAATTTTGTTTTTGGAGCCTAAGGTTTGGTTGTATTACTGGGATTACATATATTATTTTTTTTGATAGTGGGATTACATATATTGCTCATTCTGTGTCAAGATAGTTGTTAAAATAAAATATTTCCAACCTTACCCCTGTAAAAAGTAACGTCTGTTAACAGACTTAACGGAATGCAATCGTTTGCTAAGAAGAATAAAATCCAGACACGTGGGTGCCTAATATTATATGTTGGCCATTTCCTGCAAAAAAATTAAAGTTCAGGCCATCTTACTGCAATTAAGTCTTATAAATTCTGTTGCATTGTTTGTCATTACTTGGTGCCCTCCTTGTTGGATTGCCAAACTGAAGGACAATGAAGTGGAAGCACTTAAACTCCTACTCTCATTATCGTTATAACTCTTTTCTTTTCTTTTCTCCATACAAGAATACTTTATTTGCTTAGGAGTGTTTGAATTTGATAAATAAAATTCGGTAGATGTCTTGATATTAATTGGTGCTGGATGAGTGCCAAATTTTAAACATAAGATCTTATTACAACTTTTGTATATCTGGTATATACTCTTTTTCTGCAGGTGAATACAGAGATGATGAGTGTGGTAAAGTCACTCCTGCATCATGGTAAAGTGGAAAACAATGTGGAGGTTACCAAAGAAATGCCGGACCACTGTCAGAATATACATGTATGACGAACCCTTCCAACTTTTTCTTGTAACCTTTGTCCAATGAAACTTGGTTTTCTGGTAACTCGGGAGATTTCACGTCAGTATGTGAAACCTTCTTATGTGGCGGTATGTGGAGTTCAGGTTTTTGTTTTATAGCTCAAATTCAGTAGTTTTAGTAATTAAACGTTCCCCGAAGATAAAGTTGTAATTAAAAGGTGTGAATTTTGACAAAAAACTATCAAGTGTTTTAGACTCTAAATGGAACAGTAATACCAAGGAATTTCTAATAATAAAGGATAAAAAAAAATTGAGAAGTTATGACCCGACTGTTAAGCAGGTAGGAAAACCTGTTTGGGGTTTCTGGAGAAAAACGCTGAGGGATCAGTACAAAATGATAGGCAGGATAATCATACCGGAGTTCAGATACCAGCATGTGTTTTGATGCAAGGTTAATTAGGACTTTCAGCTGGTGAGCAGCAAAAATCCTCGCCCTCTACTATGGTCATGTGTTAGGCTGAGATTTGCATCACACAATCTGTTCACTAGTGACGGACTGCCTTGAGGCAGTATCTAGCTGCTTACGAGGACAAACAGTGCATTGATGTCCAGTATATCTGGTAGATCATAACTTATAACTTAGAGGGTGTATTCATTTTAGATTTAAAAGGATTGACAATAATTCATGGATTTTATTAGGATTTGTAAATCCATGGATTGTTTAAATTCCACACAGATTTGTATATGGATTTTTTTAATTTTATATAGATTTTGATAGATTTTAATGGATTGATTTATCTGGATTTTGGTGAACTAAACAGAATCTCATGAGTTTTGTTGGGTTAATTTGTTATTAATTATTTTATTTCATAGTATCTTATATCAACTAATAACTATATATTAATTCAAAATAAAAAACAAGATTTAAATAGTAAGGTTAACTCATCAGTTATTATCCGTTATGTTCCTCACACTTCGTATGTTGGTCTTCATTATCTTCTTCATTTATTGTACGGGATCTATCATCCCACATAGAATATGTTAACTCTCCAAG
>PHNY01287517.1:572-14223 GCA_003724115.2 Anethum foeniculum | reverse complement strand
ATCTTATGCTTTTAGCGAGAATATTACTTTACAACATTGGCCCAAGTTGGGACCGACGAAATTTATTACTTAAGCGAGGTTATTACTTTATCGGATATTACTTAATCGAGGTTTAACTGTAGTTCATTGTGTGTATTGTTAAAACAGAGATGGTGATGATTCATTAATGGAGCTTTACATTTCTTCTTCTTTGTGTGAGATTATCAATCTGTTTTCAGCTGGATAAGATGTAATTTGACAAAACTGGAGAACTTTAGCAACTTCTGATGAAAAGCTTAATTTATCAAAAGATATGCTTCATTCTACACATTTCCGAACTCTAAGATCACTGAGCTTGAAAGTCATTGCTTCTGCATAAATTTCTGATAAAAATAGGACTGTATGTAATATAACCGTTTAAAAGTATATAAGGATATCAACAGTAAGCAAAAGTTTATTAGACTACTCAACAAAGCAATACTCGCAATGTCTTGAAAGTTTACCAAGTAAATACCCTGATAGGAGTTCAAAGAAAGCTTTCATACATTGTCTAACTTATTAGATCTGCTCCACACAACTAAAATGCTCAGCAGACGGGACAAGCAGCTTTTCCCAGTCGTAGTGAGACTTCTTCCAGCATGTCTATGATTAGGCCAAAAGTAGGCTTCACTATAGAAGGATCCTTTGTTGTACATTTCTGAATCATCCTGCAAAAGACACATCTCTAATTCATCATCTCAAAATTTGGTGTATATGTGTAAAAGAAGTGACCACTCTTTTAGCGCAGGTAATTAACTTTGTAATGTTTTCACTGCATCCTAGTTGTGATGTTACATGTTTATAATGTCAGAGTTTCTAAGGGCATCTCCAATAAGGTTTGCTAGAAAGATTGCCAAACTTTGCCAAGTCAATATATATATTAATTTTTTATTTTATCTCTCATCCATGTCATCTTAGGCAACCTGTTTTTAAAATACACTCCAATAGTTAGCAACCACAAAAGCTGTCAATATGGTCCCTACACTAATACTATAAACATATATAATAAAATGTGAATTTATGAAAATGAGTAAGGTTGGATATACTTTTTGAACAATAGTTTGCATTTAACTAAATGAGGAAGTTGCCAAGTTTTGGCAACCTCGGTAGGCAACCTCTTGGCAACAATACAACTCCAATAGGTTGGCAACCAAGGGTGCCATGCCACATAAGAATTGGCAACCCCTATTAGAGATGCTCTAAGAGAAGATTGTTGTTGGAATATGTTTTTACAATGATGTCATGAAACTGCAAAAGAAAAAAAATAAATACAAAGGAGTCCATGCTCGCGCGCATACAAACAAATGCTATAGAAAACCATTTGTGACTTTGGACGTACATTTTCAGCTATCTGTGATATACAACCTGAACGATACAATCACGTTGATTAGAAGTTAGAAGTAATGTCTTTTTTTTTTTTTTTTCCAGTAACCGAGACTCAACTTTACCTAGCATCCTCCAATAGTTTCCTCGTCTGTTCTGTTCTACTACTCCACTCAATTCATGTTGTGTCCTATATTACATTAGCTACTTACCAGAATAAACAGAACCCAAGTTTCTCTGGATAGATAAAGCCTAACTTTGGTACCAAAATTTCATGAACAAGAATAACAATACAACTGAAGTTAGCATATTTATGCATAAGCAGGCTGTCTCACAAAAATATTATTACAAACAGCATAAAATGATCAATACTTTGCGAGCCAAGGCCCAAGGCTAATAGCCCTAATTAGTAAAGATCCTATTTAAATAGTTTTATCATTTTCTGCATTCTCTGGTTGTTCATATTTAAAAACATACACATTTTTAGTAAAAAAAATTCACTTTGAATATAATCTTTTAATCTTTTATAATGTTGACCTCTAAGACTTACAAGCATCATACAGGATAAATTTATAGCTACATTCTGTAAGATGAACAGGTTGCTTCTCTGACACCATATAAATGCATCATTTTTATCTTTTAAATATCTAAAGACATGCATTCATTGACCTCTTCACCATGTGAGCATGTATTCTAGACTCTAGAGCCAGTACGGACTATGGCCTTAAAATTATACAAGAACTAATGTATCAGATAACTTGCCACCACCAGTAATGTGGCCATTAACCTATCTACAAGATGAGACAAATTAAGAAATTCATCACTAGGTACTTTATAGATCCACATCTTGTTTAGTGTGAGATTTTTGAATTGTGATGTTCACATTACTTTCTCACTCAAGTATTTGAAATATGTAGGCATATTTAGAAGATAATTTGTACCATGTTGTTAATTTCATCAATCAGAGTGATGGAAACAACATTACCCCCATTATAACATACCAGCAACTTATTATCTATATCTGTGTGTTGATTGTAGTGGATAAATTAGATTCGAAGAACAAACACATGTATTAGATACTGAAGCATTAAATAACAGGAATCAGTTTCACAGCCCCAAATCTTGTGTACATTCTTTAGATATAGCAATAGCCATGACAATTTCTTGCGGCGGGGCTAAAAGTTATACATCATGAAAACTAAATTCATGGTGTTTCTATATTATTGAAGAACATGACATAGCAATCGCGGATACTGTAGATTTGTACATTCACCATATGTACTCGAAATGTTTTAAATTGTTTAGATTGAAGTCATAGTGGCTGTATCAAATAAATCTTCTTTACATGTGTTTATTATAATTTGAAACGATAATTTATAAAATAGCATCACAAAACGAATGTAGTGCAGTGGGGAACTAGTACTTACTGTTGGATTCTTATAGGACACCGACTAAGAGGGAATTTCAATTCATCAACAGACATCAGATCAATCAGACCTGAGTTAGATCTTTTAAGATGTCTTCCCTCAAGCATCTGAAAAAATTTCAATGCACTTAAAGTAAGATATTACTTAAGGAACAACTCCGTAATTGATACACAGTATTATATCTAGTCAGCAGAACCTTTGTGCAATTTTTTCTTACTATATATAACTAAACGACTATTCAGCATTCAGAATATAACGCCACTTTTCAATTTCTCAAACATCGGTATGTAATTTAATGTGTCTTCTCACCTGGTTTAATACAGATGCCCATATGCAATAGGACATGAATATATGGTCGCTCCATCTGTTTTTCTATACCTTTACGTTTAAGTTCTAACATCTTTGAGATAACTATTTACAAGGTAGGCATCAACATCTTAACAAAATTTTCAGTGACTATTCAATGCTCACATTGTCACACTCAAACTTTCATAGAATCGAAATCTGAGAGTTGTTTTGGCAGTATTGACAAAGGATTATGAGCAAGTGAATGTAAAGTGTCAGTTAACTACCACTTTTTTGAATGAAGATGAGCACCTAAATTATGTTTCAGTAATATTTTGTAAGATAGAAATTCTAAATTTTTTGTCTCAGTTCTCAGAATGATATTCTTAATCCTGCCAAGCTAACATTGTAACTTTGTAAGGAAGCCTCTGGAAGGTCGTAAACATCTCAAGGTTTTAGTTATCTATGTCTCTTCTGTTCACTGTATTTTTAAACTGAGGTTTAATAAATGAAAACTCCCACCAAACACAGTGTTCAAAGGTTAAGGTTAATCCATCTGCAACTAAAAGATAAAAAGTATGCAAAAGGCGTCATGTGAATAACTGCATTACCTCATAGAATATAAATCCAAATGATTGAATATCTCTCTCTGTATTATTTGATGAATTGTTTATGATGCCAGAAATATTGGTCCTCTGGGCTGTAAAACAAAATAAAATAAATTATTGGATGGCGAAGTTATGGTTTAAATGGAAATTTTTATAATGAATACAGCAATGCCGCATACAGCTATCCTGATTAGGCGGTATCCGTTTATAAACCATCTGGACCCAATATTCACCAATTTTTAGATGGCCACCTTCGTCTTGCAATAAGTTTCTGTAAGAAATTATTAAAATGATTAATCAGACCTTATACTATAGTAAACTCATGTATCAGCTTCACATAACCATTTATATATTTTGTAAATTGTCTTTTGCTACGCCTGCTTGCTGAATATTCTATGCTCAGGCTTCTGTGACGGCTATTTGCTAATTTTATTTGTTTTAACAAGACATGAAAAGTATCGACTAAGTAGAAAGCAGCAGATAAATGTACAAGTTTCTTGATATCAAATTGCAGCTCTAGAAACATACACAATTAGAAAGGGATGCCAACAAAGTTTCATTTCAATAATTTGCTGCAAAAATTATTTTCAACCGGTACATATGCTAAAATGATTCTACACTAAAGTGAAAGATTATCACATTTAGAGCACTAAGCATGTGTACGTTTATGAAGTCTTCTAAAAAATAGTCAGGATTGCATGACGT
Source organism: Anethum foeniculum (assembly GCA_003724115.2). NCBI lineage: Eukaryota > Viridiplantae > Streptophyta > Magnoliopsida > Apiales > Apiaceae > Anethum > Anethum foeniculum. The sequence goes on along the minus strand of PHNY01287517.1, from coordinate 9,857 downwards.
TTGTACAGCTAAGGGAAGGCAGTGCACTGGAGAAGCATTTGACTTTGCTAATGAAATGCCACATGTTAAGCATGCTCATGTAACTAGTGGTCAACAGGAAAGAGAAAGAAAGTGATGCGCAAACTTAAGAGAAACAAATACCTTTTTAATGCCACTATTTTCTATCATATAACTACACTTCACAATTAAAATTATAGACAACAAGTTGAACATGTTGACGCAAAACATAAATCTTGCGTTAAATCCTTCAGGGCTTAGTTTTTAATGTAGAAATTTGAGTTCAGATATGCTTAAAAAAATAGGATTTAAATGCTAACAGAGATGGTTGAAGGGTAAACAGAGCGAAAATATGTCTTCTTTTAAATAAGAAAATCAAGTATTCAAAGTCATTAATGTTATTTACAAGAATGCTAAAGCATGAAAACTCGTGTACTTGAAATGATATTTTAATATAGTTCATATAAAGCCAATATAAAAAGGAATTTAGTTCAGTAAACTTAACCTTGGATCCAAATGATTGTGCACTATAGGGAAGGGCTTGTGCCCATGAAGATAACTCATTCCCCTGCCAACTGATTTGCAATATTAGCAGCTCATCTTTTTGAGATTTGCACAGGAAAATTACTAAATAACATATAGTTATGAAGAATTGACAAGATAATTCTGAAAGCGGTTGTCGCGCACACACACATTGTCTTTGACTATCCCAACTTAAAATTGTTGCTGCGCTTTAGTTTCTCAATTAAGTACCCTCCTAGCAATATAAAGTATTGTAAAGGACAGAAGCACATTACCGAGCAATGTCAAGTGCATAGCGCATAGCCGTAACCAGGTCAAGCCGAGTTTTCTTCGTCAAAATGTTTTCCAGATTTCCCTAGCAGTCAATTGATATAGATGGTTTCATTTATAGTCATACAACATTGCTGGATCATTATAAAACAGAACAACTTAGTGCATTAACTGTTTAAAAAATTGACATAATATCACAATTTTGACATCAGATAATGTGATACATCATATTTGGCACAAAAGAAGATCATGATTTTGTTTTGAGTTTTAAAGCTAGCAAAAAGGGGTACCAGGTATGTAGAGAATATTACTACAACCCAAAGTACCTAATTGCCAGTAAGGATAACAATATGCATTGATATTTTTTTCGAGTATCTCAATGGATATGTGTTTGCTAACTCGTTATAAGTTATTAATAAAATATAATGGACAAGAAATCAGTAGTGCTTACTTCTGATAGATGCTCTGTAATCAGGATCATCTCTTCGCCGTGCAAAATAGATCCAAGAAACTGCAGTATATTAGGATGTCGAAGTTCTCTCAAAGTAGTGTTATCCGTTGCAGTCAAAACCCTAAACCAAGTTTGGAGCACAATATAATCTGTAAATTAAACTATTTAATGACACCCAGTAAGCTAAGAATCAACCAAGTAAATTCATAAGCGATGAAGGACAAACATGTTAACAGGGTGAGATATCTCTCTTTTAAATATTGTTTTTACAACCCATGTTCCACGCCACTTGACCTTTTCGGACTCTCCGTATACGCCCTGATATGAAACACAAAAGAAAGTTCTCACATGCAGGGTCTGTTATCAGTTGAGATAAGAAGATACAACCGTCCAGGCATTTAAAATGAATATAAAATTATCAGTACTATTTATTGGACCAAAATTTGGAAAGGTCATTGCAGAAATCTCATTAACACAAAATCAAGCCAGCTCTCAAATACGGGTATTAGATATAAGATGACGTTCACAAATTGATTCAAGATTACTTTTACAGGATGTTGACAGCATCTTACTGGGGCTGAACAGCATAAGATGAATTATACAACCATAGAGTTGGATTTTGGGGACTACTGCGAAGTAAATGGAGTTTGATTGGAGTGACTAAACAAGTATATAATGTTGGCCTAACTGTGACTGAACAATTTAAGAGAAAACATTAATTAGTTATTCAGCATTCATTTTTTATATTTATATATACCCAGTACTGCAATTATCACATTGATCTCATCACCAGATATATATTCCTGCTAATTAATTATCAAGGTCAAAGAAAATAGCACTAAAGAAAATGCAGGAGCACTACAGCTAACTGACAGACTCAAAATATGAACTCAGCATCTCCAAGACTGGCTTAATTATCCAGCAACACATCAACCAGAAAGTATGATGCAATTACTTAATAGTCTATACCTGCTTGATTGTTGTTGAATACTGCATATTGAGTTCTGACATGTCTATATCCACCTCATACGATCCTTCTTCCGGACGAACTGTCTAAAAAAAATTGAAATACAGATAAGTAATAACTGGCAATTAGCCATGTTTTCATCCAACTGAAAGCTGCAAGCCCAAAAAATAGCTGCCTATATAGAGAACTAAAGTGATACATGAGATTTGTCTTTAGTAGCCTGAGAACTACTTGCATATATATACAGTGAAAAGTAAACATTCTTCAGGCTAGTTTCTAATACATATAGGAGAAATTCTATGAATCTAGGTTCATGTAGGTGACATCTTCGCTACATGCAACAGGTGGCGGAAAGTAAGAAATACTCTTAACTTCCAAATTATCCATTAATCTAATGCTATGCCATGATCTCCCTTGACTTCAGATAAAATTTCACTACTTTGAAGGCAAACTGTAAACTTACAGACATGTAGCCTTTTCGAGAGACTTAATATTGCCTACTCATCCTTGACGGCGCTGGGACATTCCATTTGTGAACACACATATATATGATGGTTGAAAAAATGGAAAGAGTTGCATCCTAATTACAGCCCTTCAGATTAGCTGTATATATTTAGCAGTTTCACAACGTACATCATCTCATAACTTTAATCGTTATACCAAATTGTGAAGTAGTAACATTAAATATCATATACCATTGAATGATGATCGATAGTATCTTTGCCACCATTCACTTCAAGAATTCTGCATATGTCACGGTGTCCATATAGCCTTGCATCTGTCAAGGGCTTGATGTTAACAATAAAGAGATACTACAATTAGTATTCACAATGTTTTGGTTAGTTTAGAATAAACAATTGGGGGTTGTAACTCGAGAAAGAGTATTATGATGCAAATGATAGAAGAAATTAAAATGTTTCTGATACGTATCAGTTTAAGTTTAGATCTCTAAACTTTTGGCTATTCCAAGTGGCAATGCTTCCCAGCAGGAAATTCAACATAAATCTACCAGCAAGAGCCAACTCAATATGTTCCATACTTCCATAGACAATCAACTTATATTAAGTTCAGTTCCCAAAATATGTTCCGTACTTCCATACTCAATATGTTCACAATAACGAAATACAGATTTGAACACCATTGCACTTGAATATACAACAAAAAATGCAGAATATAATGTAACTAAAAAAATCGCTACACTAGTTTATTCAACTGCAAAATTCAATATTCGTAGTAATTACACTTTGTGAATTTCACAATTTGATACACTAAACAATAAACAAATTACATTAACACGATCATACATATAATTTGCAATAGTAAAATCCTTACAGTTCGTTGCCACCGATCTTCAAGATTAACATCAGCTTTGTATTGCACGAGAAGTTCGACAATCGAGGCATGTCCTTCGCTAGCTGCAAGATGCAGAGCAGTTCTCTTATCATAATCCTGGACATTAGGAGAAATGCCTTCCCTCAACATCATGTTGAGTCCAACTCTGTCTCCTCTCGAAGCAAAACTCAGGAAGTTTCCGATCAATTGCATGTCAAAATCGTCCGAAAAATCGCCACGACTCGACATGTTGATTTACTATGATCGCTGGAAAAGAAAACCGCATAAATAAATTTAGATCAAGTAATTGACAGGGTGGGATTGTAAAAGAAGTTGTGATTGCTTACCTGAATATAAAATGTAGACAATGTGAGAGAGAGGAAAGGGGGAGACAGATGGTTGCATAGTTGCGTATGTGTTGAGGTTCAGACAAGAAATGGCGGGTATGTCAATGAGGTTTTGGATTTAATGACCGTTGTTGCACTCGTGCTTAAATCTCACGCCTCTCTTGATTTATTCATCTATTATGCTAAAACGTGACCACAATTTTTTTTACTACTTGGATTCTAATGGTATCTTCTTTGTTCTCTACCGATACCGAAAGTTTGGAACATGAAAAAATCTTAGCTTACGGTTATTTTAACTGAGGCAAATTTTTTTTTAATCAATTGTATTTTCAATTTCGGTAAGAACCATGATGATAATTCTTTTAAAAAAAAAAACATGATACTAACAAGAAGAAATATAACATCAAGATGAAAAAATATGATTATATAGATATAAATATATTTAAAGTAAGTTTGAAACCGTGGTTCATTTTACTAACCTTTTATCTCAAATTTAAGTTAAAGTTTTTGTATATTTTTACTCTTCTTCCTGTATTATTCTCATATGCAGGGACGGATCCAGGAATTTTGACACTAAACAAATTCTCATATGCAAGAGTGGAGGCGGATCTAGAAATTTTTCTTTAGGGAAACACCAAGCAAATTATAGGACAATCTTATATTTTTCAATTTTTACGGGGGCACTTCCATACATTTCTAAAAAATTTAATGGTGAAAAAGAGTAAAATTTGAATTTAGGAAGATAAGTATCCCAGGTGCCCCTCCTATCTTTAAATTTTGAGTACAGACAAACGTCAGAATTTACTAGCTTTTAGAATTTAGTTGGCTGGAGATAGTTTGGCAAATGGCAGGCATTCTTTTAGGTTTCTTCCACCGGGGCAACGAAGAAGGGCGAAAAAGACAATAGGAAAAAAAGAGTAGAAGAACAAGTTACTTAATATTTCTGCAACTTTAGGACAATCAGTTTGATACAATTTACTCCTCTCTTCCTTTTTCCATCTCATCAAGAAGGCTAAAGAACATGTACAGCGTTTCCGCATTTAGATGGCAGAATCTTAAAGGTTAAAAGTAACTAAAAGTTGAACCAACTTTTTCAAAACAGAGCTTTCATGTTGAGTAAGCAAAGAGTCTTTCCCCATGCTGTTGGACAAATGCTTGTATCCTATATGCAATTGCTACAAGTCTTCTCAGTTATTTACGTTTGATCAGCTACTGAACAAGTCCTGCATTCACAAAGAGGAATCCTGGTGAGACAAGGCTAACGTAGCATGCAAATAGGAGTCACGGACTTGAGCTATTGTAAACTTAACCGTATTTTAGTTCATCCTCAAATATTCTTTCCCTTGCCTTCCTTGCCTGTAATACAATTATCAACCATGGTACAAGTCATTAGAGGATTGCTTATTTCCATAAAAAATCCAAAGAAATTAAAATTCCGAATTTCTTCTATGCAGCAAACAGAAACACAACTATGCTGATAGCATAACAAAAACCTGTTTTCGCCAGTCTGTGCAACTCGCTATTACAGAAAGCATAGTACATTGCACCAGGGCTCCACCAAGAAAACCTAACCAAAGGCCCTTTCCTCCAAAATGCAGAACGAAACCAGATATCAGAGCTACTGGTATCCCAACTAGATAATATGCTCCAAGATTTACATAGGCCCCAATATCTTGCCATCCTGTTCCTCTAGCAATTCCTAACCAATGGAAAATTGTCGTGTTAAAATACCTTTACGACTATAATTCCGTACTATAGAAGAAAATTGTACTTTTACAGTGTATGAGTGAGAATATTACCTGAAACTACAGCTTGTAAGCAGTCCATTATCATGGAAAGACATATAATTGGTGTCATATCTTTGACGTAGTCCACGACTTCCTTTTCATAACCAAATGCATATCCAAGAACATCACGGCAGCAGTAAAGAACTGAAACTGCAATAATAACCTCTGCTGCTCCAAGAACTATTATAGTCGTTGTAGCTAATTGAGCAGCATTTGGATTTCCAGCGCCAAGTGCATTAGATACTCGAGTACTGCATAAAAGCAACAAGTAAATCCATAAGTGCAGAATTCAGAAACTAGGTCAACAAATTGAAGAAGATAAAAGTAATCCATTTGTTTGACATTGTAAGCTATCATACACACACAACTTGCAATAGGTTTTCTGAACCAACCTGGCAGCAGCCCCAAAAGAATATGGTATAAAATAGTGTAGTGCAGTCACCGTAAAGCTGTTACAATAAGACTAGTCATTAGACTGTGAAACTCTAAGGTATGCAAACAATTATAAAATTGTAAATTATAGATAAACAAGCCTACCATATTGAAAGAACTGAAGTCTCGAGTTGGGGATTGGCCAATTTTCCAGCAAGCAATATTATTAGCTCAAATGACCACCATTCCAGACTGTTATCAGAGCATTCGGAAAATTCAAAGCAGTCAAGTGGATCATGAATATTTAAGTAAGATAGCATTGCAAGAAATGCAAATATACTTAAAGATCACAAGGAGATGAATTAAGATTATTACCAGACCATGACAGCAGAAGGAATAGCAAAACAAAAGAACTCTCCGATATTCAAAAAAACATCATTTGAGAAAGAGACACGAGTCTTTTCACAGGACGACGAGTATTTCACATAAATTCCAAGCAAGATTACATTCAACCAATGTGAAAAACCAAGGGATAAAGCTGCTCCACTGCTTCCTAAATTAAACTTGAATACTAATGCCCAACAAAGAGGTATGTGTAAAATTAGAGCAACAATTGAGCTCAAGACCATTGGGAGGATCAAACTCTGAGACTGCAAGTAGCGCACAAGTAGTTGAAGTATAGCATAGGGAAAAAGTGTAGGAATTAGCCACATCGCGTATTTCCCAGCTTCAAGTGAGATTAAAGGGTCTTGGCCAATCAATACAAGAAATTTATCCATGTAGAGCCATAAGAAAGATACTGGTATACATAGTACAAGGAGAGAGATAATGGCACTGTAGGTATAGACTCCAAGCTTCTTAAATTGCTCAGCTCCATAAGCTTGCCCGCACAACGTCTCCAACGCACTGGCCAGTCCAAACTTCTCGCCAAATGTAACATCCAATATCAGACCTTGAATAACACTTATTAGGGAATGGTAAACATTATTTAACAAAATACTCAATTCTGCACACTCAGTGTTCATAATGTTAAATGCCTGGAAGGCTCCAACTGGATCTTATGAGGACTCGAGACACTCCATGAATCGAGCTCTAGTACTATGTTAAGTAACTAGTCCATCTAAAACCTTAAATCATATGATATTCAACAGTAAATCATATTTCGAGTGGATTCTGATTTGTTTATATGTAATTTTTGTTTACATTTTAGTCAATCTTGTAAATTTGAATTACATTTATATGTTGATATTATAAGTATACTTGGTGAATCTTGTATATTTAATTAGCAATTCCATAGGTTTTTAAAATTTGCAGGCTGAAATGTTAAAAAATCACAATGTTCGTATAATTTGCAGGCTAAAATAGTTTGCAGCTAAACGAAGTATTACAGCATCTCCAATGGCAATCCCTAAATTGGTTACCTAAAATATAATAAAATAATCATTATCTAAAATATAGGTAACCAAAAAGTTGTTTTACTCCAATGGTGTTATCTATACTCGTTACCTGTAATTTAAAAACTAAAATTTGTCTAATATTCAAGGTAATATAGGTAAGAAGTGGGTGAGTCGGAGTTGATATATGTTATATTATAGATAACTAATGGTAATGTGACATTATAGGATTTGTTTTTTGCTCCCTCGGATAAGAAGATGAGTTTTCTCTTTTCTAAAATTTTGAAGGGATGGGGAGTTGTGTTGGAGGACTTATTTTTGATCCCAACCCCTAAATTTTGTCCACCTAGATCAAATATCGGTAAAGGAAACTTGCATTGGAGACTTGGAGTTGCTCTTACTTGGATACATAGCCAAAATGTGATTGGTTGATGTAAAACTATCCTATTAAGTAAAACAATCAAACTAAAAGATATAGAAAGTAAATTACCATAAGACTAAAGCCGGTAACATTAGTGAGAGAAGTAGCGACGGCAGCACCAGAAAGCGAAAGTTCACCGAGGTGACCAACCATCATCATGGAAATGACACGCAAGAGGTTCTGAGAGACGGTGACAAGCACCATAGGCATGGCTATGTAACTCATCTTCTTCATCTCTTCAACAAATCTACCAATCTCACTTTCATTTTTCACACTTACTAACAGCTGTTCATCCATCATCAACTTTATTTATAAAATAGTAGGATTTAGTACTTCAGTTGAATCTCAGCAGCAGCAATAACAGCAGCAAGCTTATATATATACATAGACACGCTCGCGTGCTTGTAAGAAAGACAGTAGTTAATGTGCTTGTACGTATTCTCGCAAGATTCTCCTAATAGAATGATTAGGCGCATATGGTATGAGTATGAGTATGACAGCACAAAGTGTACTTGTGGTCATACAGCTCTTTTACTCGCCATGTTTGGAAGTTAGTTTTTTGGCAAAGAAATAACTTTTTGAATCAAATTAGGGGTTTGATAGTATTTGATAGTTAGCTTTTTAAATTAGTTGTTTGGTCCCAAAATTCTAATTCTGAAAAAACTACTAGAAGGAGTTTTTTAAACTAATACATATAAAAAGTTAATTGATGCTTAGCAAAAAAAAAAAAAAGTTAATTGAAAAAGTTACTTGCCAAACAGTTTTGTTCAAAATAGCTAAATTCAAAAAGCTTACTCAATCAGCTAATCAAAACAGCTAACTCTACGGCTAATAGCTAATTGCTAAGAAGCTGCCAAACATGGCCGTTATCTTTTCTTTCTTATTCTTTTCCTGTTTTATCCTTGCCAAAAGATGGCTACTACCAAATAAAAAGTATATAGATTGATTTATTTTTAATATTTCTTTTCATGTTGAGTCATTATAAAACTGCAACTTTTTGAATATTTTATTCGATGAAGATGGAATAAAATATTCGTATCATACTAAATTTATACTTTGTCCGAATTCTATACATTAATTTTTGGCACGCTTTTTAAAACTTCTTTTAAGTATAGTTTCATAATTTTTTTAAAAAAAATTTTGAATAAAAAAAGAAAAAATTAAAAAAAAATATAAAACTATACTTTATAAGAGTCTCTAAATACATGCAAATACTAAACGTATACTGTACTTTTTAGGGAACGGAGGGAGTATATTTTACAGGCAGGTACTGTAATGATCCCATCAGATGTCATACCTCAAAGCTATGTGCAAACGGCTCTAAATAAAAGCAGTACAAAAAGTTAAAACAACATGATAAGACAATCTGTAGACAAATTAAGCCGGCCATTGCAATTCATATCTGTATTATATGAATCTATAATA
>PHNY01287465.1:568-17943 GCA_003724115.2 Anethum foeniculum | reverse complement strand
TTACCTACCTGGTGAAGCAATGAATGCAGAAGTTGACAGGAGTTTGCAAAGAAGGGAACAAGTTTTAGCTGATCTTAAGGTTCAATTGCAAAAAGCTCAACAGAGGATGAAGACTCAATCTGATAAGCATAGATCTGAAAGGAGACAAAATTATGTGCACCAAAGAGCTAATCATAAGTTGTCTGCAAAGTTTTATGGGCCTTTTCAGATCATTGCTTTAATAGGAAAAGTTGTTTATAAACTTAAGCTTCCCAGTTCTGCAGGTATCCATGATGTTTTTCATGTTTCTCAGTTTAAAGCTTTTCATGGAGAAGTGCCTTTAACTGTTACATTACCTACGTCAATGAGAACTCCTCAAGCTTCAAAAATTCCTAAGGCTATACTGGAGAGGAGAGTTAAGAAGAATAATAATATGGCTGAAGTTCAATTTCTTGTACAGTGGGAAGGCTTTCCAGATTCTGAAGCTACCTGGGAGGTTGCTGCATCTTTTGTTCAAAAGTTTCCAACTTTTTCTTATTAGTTTTGATCTGACTTGAGGACAAGTCTTCAAGAGGCAGGGAGATATGTTATAGGCGCAAGGACAATTTAAGAATTTTACATTGAGCTGTTAATTGTAATTTGAGCGGGAATTTCAGTTAGGAAATTGTTACACAAACCATCCATTGTATAAAGACTGAAGTACAGATCTGAAAAGATCAAGAAATGAAATAATCAAACTTAGTTATCATCTCCTTCTTCTTCTTCTTCTTCTTCTCTCTCTCTCTATCTCTTTCTCTCTCTCTCTCAATATATCTCTGTAACATTTTCTATTTTTGTTATCATTCTTGGTTAGCGTAATTCATTAGCAATTGTTAATATCTCTTAGTTCTTAAAGGTTGGTTAACCTTTAACATAGCTCTTCTTGAGTTGGCTGAAATAATACTGATTGGACAGAGATACCATTGTGAATGCTGGCCTGTAGAATCTACTTATTTGCCTGACCCTGGTTGAAAGATCTGAGTTTACTGAGGTACACTAGAGTCTTTGGTTGAGTTCTTATATTGCTGCAAACTAAATCGTTTCTAGCAAGCCAACTTGACCAAAACATTGCAGCTAAACATATACCCTTTCCAATGTTAAATTCATATTTTTTAGAATTCTTAATCATGAATGTCAAATCAAATGATTCCACCGATAAAATATCAACCTCAATCCAATCTAAGACTATTCTCCTAGTTGTCCTTGCCAATGAACAATTTCATAAAATGTGGGTCAAATTCTCATCTTCCTCCCCACACCATTGCAAGTTGAATCTAGTTAAAGTCCTCTAGTCGATGAGAATGAACTAGTTGGTAAACAACTGTGAGCTACTTGCCACAATAACAATTGTACTTTTGAAGGCATTTTGAGCTTCCATAAGCCAGACCATGGTTCTTGTATAGCTTCACTATGCAAGAGAAACCTGTAGCAAGCAGCTGAACTGAAATTTCCTACAAAAGGACCCCCCACACAAAGTGTCTTCACCTTCTGTTAAAGTAAGAGATTTCATTATTAGATTAAGCTTGTTGAAGTGTTGCACTCCATCGGAGATAGTCAGAGGAAGGCCCCAACAGGATCTTATACCACAACATATATTATTTAACACTCCCCTCAATCGTACAATATTTTTTTGCTACGATTGACAACAATAAACATAAACATAACCAATACCAATACCAATACCATACCAATACCAATACTAATAACAAATATTTAAATTAAATAAATGGGGATGGGAGGACTCGAACCTGAGTCCCTCCCTAAACCGGGCTCTGATACCATGTTAAGTAATCAGTTGCTCAAAAACCTTAAGGTGTCAGAGGAAGGCCCCAACATGATCTTATACTACAACATATACTCCCTCCGTCCCTTTTTAGGTGTCACTTTTGAAAAAAAAAATTATCCCTAAATAGTTGTCTCACTCTTTTTCCAATACATTTTTATACAAGTTTTTCCATGTTTACCCCTATATTTCTAGTTCCAAGGTTTGACTTTACAACTAATATACACACTTAACTCATCATTTAATGCAATAATTAGGGGTATACATGGAAACAAGATATAAAATTTAAATTTTCTTAATATGTGTGTTTTTTCCAAATGTGACAACTAAAAAGGGACGGAGGGAGTATTATTTAACACTGAAATCCAAAATGATCTCCCATTTATAACTGCACTTCAAGAACGTTTAAAATTATGAATTGTACAATATTTATCTATGACCAACATATATAAAATATTTAATACTGAACAAAAGATCCTTTCACCATGCCACTTGTCATGCCGGAAATATGCACTTTTTCCGTTTTTTATTTTCCATCCAAAGTTCCCAGGGATTTTATTGCTCCACTTAGGGTCATTGGAGACTGATATTAAGCTCTTGATTAATGCAGAGCACCTTTCAGAAGAGTGATTAATGAACCGGCAATTAGATATCAGCTCATTTCCATATTTACCTAATAACACCTTGTATCAAAGAGTATTTCTCTGTGATCCTATTCTCCACCGCCATTTTAAAATGGAAGATGCATTCTTTACTTCAAGATTGACCAATCCTAAACCCTCGTGTCCTTTGGAAGTTTTTTTCCCCAATTAATCCAATAGAGTTTTCGGCTAGTGTTAATGTCATCTATAATCTCATTTTAAGAAGAACCTCGTTTTAATTAATTTCTCCATTTTAGCAATGACACATCTCGGAGCCAGATACAACTGAAACCAGTGGTAGGGAATGCTGCTGTGAGTTGATTCAAGTTGAACCCTTCTGTTACACCATAAAATAGGCGTCGCCTATTTTAGCGGCGTCGCCCTCGAAGGCTAGCCTTTTAACGTTTGGGCTTTTCTCAAAGATTTTGTTGCAGATTATGGGCCCTGCTAAAAAGAGGACTTGCCCTCAAATGGGCCTCGCCTTCGGCCATTTATTAACAGCCTCGCCCTCCTGGGCTTTGACTAATGAAGATCATGGGTTTTTTACACTGGAAGGAGAAGACACTAAGGCTTACGTGAAGACTCAGAAGATGTGGGCCTCACCCAATTACTAATTAGACTACTACAGTAGCTTTGGAAGAGGGCTCGACCCATCAAACAGCCTCGCCTGTTGATGGGCCTAAGAGCGTCGCCCCTGGATGAATCTGACAGACCGGCCCTGTGATTAATTACCTTTTCTTAGTAGATAAGGATAAGCATTGACTCCGATAATTTCGGGTCAATAACTTATCCACTACGCTCCGAGAAAGTAGCCGGGCTTTTGGTTCATGACGGTTATCTAAGGCGGTGGCCTCAATCCTATGGGCTTTTTAAATAAGGAAAAGCGGTTTCTTCCTCCCCAAGAACTACGTATGGCTTGATCCCTCTATAAATAGGGGTACGTAGGCACATTGTATAGGACGAAGAAACCCTTGCGAATAAGAAAGAATCTGATATTCGATCTTAATTGCATAATTCGATAACCCATACAATCTCAGCCACCTTTAAACATAAAAACCTAACCTTAAAAATCATAACATATGCTCTACACCATCATCAATCACCACGACAATTCCAGCAACCCTCCCCGAATTTGTTATCACCAAATTCCTCCGTTAACAATTAACGCTAGAAGGAGGGCAAATCAACATCTAGTGGAGGATGGATGTCTCAGCAAACTCAAGAAATCGTGAATGATGTCCATGGAGAGGAGGATGTTACCGGTCCCGTGGATCAACCCCCGAATCATGAGCCAGGGGGCTCTAACCAGAGGAGGGTGAACTTGAATCCCCCGATCGGAGGAGATCCTCCTGTTTTGATGAGCAACACCGAACTCTTTGATGAGATCGCCTATATGGGGAACACGATCAATATCATGGCGGCTCGGGTGGAGACCTTGGAGAGAGAGAGAGAGAGAGAGAGGAGGTTCATGATGGGATCTCAGTAGTATTTGGAGAATCGCAACAACTAAGTAAGTGAGCGATATCAGTTTGGCTATGACCCACGACGTCGCCCTGAAGATCTCTATCAGGATGACAATAGGAGAATGGAGAGAGGAAGCCCTCGCCCTTTGATAAGCCATCGCTCAGGGAAGGAGCCGACGGGGACCTTTCGAGGAGAACCTTAATCAGAGATTCAGAATCAAGGACGCTGGGAGCATAGGTTCCAAGCTGTTACTCCAAGGGTCCTAACATATGACGAGCCTTTGTGGAACACCCAGGTGAGGAAGGTCGATCTCCTCTGCAGCAAACAGATCGGTACGTTCAAGGAATTAATGATCTCGAAAGAAGAACCTTTCCTAGGGGGCGGGCTAGTCTTGATTGTCTCGACCTCGTGTGTGGAGAAAATCTAAGAGGAAGTGGCAGCCCTGGAGGACGTGGGAACCCAAGAGGACAGGGAGGCCCGAGAGGACGAGGAAGTCCAAAAGGACATGGCCAAGGAAGGGGACGTCATAATGATCTTACTGTCATGACAGATCGAGAGGCTAGGCGAGAGGAGTGGAGGCTCCTCAATAGCCTTTGAGATGTTGAAGTCAAAATTCTAGACCCAACACCTCCTAGGTTCCAGGATAGTCAGGCTAAAGGACGCAATACACAGGGGAATGAAGGAGGAACTTTCAGGAGAGGCAACAGTCTTCCGAATATGGGTAAAGGTGGGCGAAGAGACGAGCCTCCTAACAACAATACTTGCCAACATGAGAGGTTCCCTCCGGAAAATCATCAGCAGTAGGAGCAGGAACAACCAATTCCTGGTTTGGAAGGGATTGATATGGGTGCATTACGAAAGCTGATAGCTTCGGCTGAAGGGAAGGAGAGTATTCCAGATGTAGCTCCATCCCCTTTCTCAGCAGATGTACGAGAGGATCCCATTCCACCTGCCTTTAGGGCACCGGAGACTTACGCTTTAACGACATCACAGATCCTTCGGAGTATTTGGGATGCTTTAATACATAGATGGAACTATATCAAGTGGAGGAACTGACGAAGTGTAGACTTCTTGCTTCTACTTTGAGGGGGAACGCCTACTAGTGGTTTCAGAAATTGGGTCCTACCTCTATTACCTCCTGGGAACAAATGCGTAAGATTTTTTAATTTAGTTTCAGTCCTCTATGCATTATTCCCCACATGTTACTACTTTGGCTAATATCAAACAAAAGGAAGGAGAGACCCTGCAGGCCTACTTCAAGAGGTTCAATGCTGAAGTTCCTACTGTGAGAGGAGCCACTGATGAAACCATAAAGAATTTCTTGATTGCGGGGGTTCGAGTTGGAACTGATTTTTGGAAGAATCCCTCCTACTTTGGTTGCGCTTTATATACAAGAAGAGCCTTTCAAATGGGAAGAAGAGACTTTGAAGAGAAGTGATTATTCTAACACATCATCCAAAGGAAGAAAATCAAACAGATCTCCCAGCCCGAAGAAAGATAAGAAGAAAGCGGTGTACGCAGTAGATATCAGTCGGCCTACACGATCTTTAATCCCCATACAAGAAGGTATTCGGAGGCTTAGTTTGATAGGTACACTCCTCTGGTGGCCTTTATCGATCACATTTACGAGGTGACAAAGGATGAAGGCCTGTACCGAAAGCCCAATCACTTCAAAAAAACTCAGATGAGGGACAAGAAGAGATATTGTTCTTACCAAGAGTTGCCAGGACATCATACTTACGAATGTCGCCAGCTAAAAGAGGAGATTGAGTCATTAATACGGAATGGGAAGCCAGAGGAATGGGTGGTCCGAGAAGTAAAGAAACACAAAGAAGACTCCTCCAACAAGGGAGGCAAGGCTCAGGACAAAGGTAAAGGCGAGGCTATTCCTTTTGTTCGGGAAGCAAGCATTCACACGATTTTCGGAGGATCCCACATTGGAGGGAATGGAAGGAATGCTATGAATCATTATGTGTAGGAGGCCAAACAACCATCACTTACCAATGTTAATCACCTAACTGAGAGGCCTCCCAAGATGTTTAAGGGGGAGGACACTCAGATTATCTTTTCTGGAAGATGCTAAAAGGGTACATAATCCACATAATGATGCGCTCGTGATAAATGCGAAAATTGGATCGAAGAGTGTTCATCGTGTATTTGTGGACAATAGAAGCTATGTGAATATCCTATACTGCAGAGCATATCAAAGGATGGGCCTTCTGGATAAGGAGATGACCACTGGTACAACATATGTGTATGGTTTCACAGGCGATTCAGTCAGAGTCAAGGGAGTTGTGAAATTACCTCTCACCTTGGGAGGAGATCCCCTTTCAACCACCCAGGTATTTGAGTTCCTTGTTATAGATCAGCCTACCTGCTATAACGCCCTTTTGGGAAGGCCTGTGCTCAAGGAGATGCAGGTGATTACGTCAATCAACCATCTAGCTATGAAATTTCCTACCCCTGCAGGGATTGGATGTGTCAGAGCTTGTCAGTACGACTCGAGGGAATGCTATAGTAAGATGATAAAGAAGGCGTCTAGGGAAGAACGTCTTCCGAAAAATGATTCCGAAATAATGGACTTCAAGGAAGAAGACACAAGGGAGACTCAAAAGTCCTTCCGCCCTATCAGATCGACTAGGGCGAATGTCAGTATAGTCTATACGGTTGAATTCCCGAAGGATGATATTCTAGAGAAATACGAAGACTCAGTCAAGGGAGGGTATCCCTTGCTCCTTTTGGAGGCTCCTCCCTCTAAGGGTAACGCTCCTGATCTAAGTAAACCTCCCACTCTAGAAGCTCAAAGTCGTTGTTCCCAAGTACTGATGATTGAAGCTCCACCACCAAAGGAATGTTTTAATAATTTCCAGGAAAGGATACTGAAGGAAACAAGTGATGATGAGGAAGAACAACGGGCATCAAGGGCAAGGAAGGGAAAGTTTATCATGGAGGAAGACATAGCCTCTCTTATGAAATCTCCGGAGCGTCACCTGTCTGAGCACATAGATGGATCGCTATTCAAAAAGGATAAATCTATTGTCATATTAGAGGTCGGTGAAACTAGCTATAATAGTGATGTTGAATTTGACCTGGATCCTAGGCTTCCGGAGCCTGGCAAGAAGATGGATCCAGTAGAAGACACGCTCTCTATATTAGTAGACGAGAACGACCCCGCAAAGGTCCTACAGATAGGCTCAAGGCTGAACTCTACTCTGAGGGCTAGCCTTGTGAATTTCCTTAAAAATAATCTGGATGTCTTCGCCTGGAGCCACGCAGACATGGTGGGAATTGATCCAAAGGTTATGTGTCATCACTTAAATATTGATCCATCAAAGAAGGGAGTAAGGCAGAAGCGTAGAGCTATCAGTAGAGATCGAGTCGTTGCGCTCAAAGAAGAGGTCGATCGACTGCTTAAAGTTTGCTTGGTGAAAGAGTCGTTCTATCCGGATTGGCTAGCAAATACCATCTTGATGAAGAAATCTAATAGGAAGTGGAGAGTTTGTGTTGATTTGACGGATCTGAATAAAGCGTGCCCTAAGGATAGCTTCCCTCTTCCTCGCATATATCGATTGGTGGATGCTACTGCTGGACATGCCCTCTTGAGTTCTATGGATGCTTACTCTGGTTATAACCAGATCCCTATGTATGAGTCGGATCAAGAAAATACCTCTTTTATCACTGATAGAGGCCTCTACTATTACATTAGTATGCCTTTTGGTTTGATCAATGCGGAAGCCACATATCAAAGGCTGGTTAACTTGATGTTTAAAGAGCAGATTGGCAAGACAATGAAAGTGTACGTCGATGACATGCTGGTGAAATCCAAAGCTGTTGAGGACCATATCACACATTCGGATGAGATGTTTCATATTTTCAAAATATCGTATAAAGCTTAACCCCTAAAAATGTGTCTTCGATGTTGAGTCTGGAAAGTTCGTAGGCTTTATGGTTAATCATCGGGGAATTGAGGCTAATCCTGCTAAAATACAAGCTCTTTTGGACATGAGATCTCCTCGGACAATAAAGGAAGTTCAGAGTCTAACGGGAAGGGTGGCTGCTCTCAACCGATTCGTGTCCAAGTCATCGGATAAATGCAAAGAATTCTTCAAGGCTATTAAAGGGGTAGGAAGACGATTTGAATGGACTCCTGATTATGAAGAGGCTTTTCAAAGGTTGAAGGAACATTTGTCATCCCCTCCACTGTTGTCTAAGCCCATCGACGGTGAGACCCTAGTTCTCTATCTAACAGTCTCTGATTATGCTGTGAGTGGAGTATTGGTAAGAGAAGAGGGAGGCTTTCAATTTCCGATCTATTATGTGAGCAAGTGTTTGTTAGATGCGGAGACAAGGTATCCTAATATGGAAAAGTTGGTTTATACTTTGATTTTAGCATCAATAAAATTACGACCCTACTTTCAAGCACATAAGGTAGAGGTTCGCACCTCGTATCCTTTACGACAGGTTCTTCATAAGCTAGAAGCATCTGGAAGGATGTTGAGATGGGCTGTTGAATTAGGACAATTTGATGTGGAGTATAAACCAAGAAACGCTATAAAGGGGAAAGTTCTTGCTAATTTCCTTTTAGAATTCCCGACGATCTGGCTGTAGTATCCGCCTTCCAGGTATCTGAAGATTCGGAGCCTACGACACCGGATCTGTGGTGGACATTATATGTAGATGGAGCAGTAAATAATGAAGGGGCCGGGGCTGGTATCGTTTTGATAAGCCCCGAAGGACATTACTTATGCGGGGCAATCCATATTTGATTTTAAAGTCACCAATAATGATACTGAGTATGAGGCTCTTATTGCTGGTTTAAAGTTGGCTGCGGAAATGAAGATAGAGAACTTGAATGTTTTCAGTGACTCCATGTTATTGGTCTATCAGGTGAACGGAGGATTCCAGGCTCAAGGACCTCATACCGAGCTATATATGAGGTGTTGTCAGCGCTTACTTGGGATATTTAAGGAGCCTCATCTTGAGCAACTTCCTCGGGGAAACAATTCAGAAGCTGACGCCTTGGCAAAAAGCGCCTCTAAAAAAGATACAGCTTTGCTAGGAGTCGTACCTTTAGAAATTCAGAAGCAGTCGAGTGTCCCAAAGGCTAAGTTAATGATGGTAGAGACTGTTGAAGAAAGAACTTGGAAGACTCCTATCTGGGAACACATCCAAAAAGGGATTCTACCGGAGGATAAAGCGGAATCTAGGAAGATCAAGTAAAAGGCTACACGTTATACGGATTATGAGGGCTCCTTGTATAAGAGAGGCTTTAACCAACCTCTCCTTAAGTGTATCGCTGGTGAAGACTGTGATTATGTTCTGAGGAAGGTTCATCAAGGGATTTGTGGCAATCATTCGGGGGGTAGCTCTTTAGCGCAAAAAGTCTTGCGACAAGGATATTTATGGCCTACGCTCCAGGATGATGCTTTCAATCATGTGAAAGCGTATGACAAGTGTCAAAGGTACGCAAATTTTTCTCATAAACCTACTACTTCTCTTACATCATTAGTTAGTCCTTGACCATTTGTTATGTGGGGGATCAACTTGATCAGTGAGCTTCCTAAAGAAAAGGGAGGTGTTAAATATGCGGTAGTAGCGGTGGATTATTTTACCAAGTGGGCGGAAGTAGAGCCTTTGGCTACAATCACTGCCAAAAAGTTTAGATATTGCATCTATCGCGCTATCGTGTGTCGTTTCGGAATTTCTTATAAGCTGATTTCGGATAACGGGAAGCATTTTGACAGCAAGGAGGTTAGGGAACTTTGTGATAAACTCAAGATTGTGAAAGGATTTTCAGCAGTTAGTCATCCTCAGACTAATGGCCAGACGGAGGCTATTAACAAGATCATCAAGCATACTTTGAAAGCTAAGCTGGAGGACAAGAAGGGAGACTGGCCGGAGGAATTACCAAACGTTCTATGGAGTTATAACACTACTCCTAGGACTACAACGAGGGAGATACCTTTTTCTCTGACTTATGGTTTTGAGGCTATGATACCAGTGGAGCTAGGTGTCGGGTCATTCTGTAGAGATCATTACAATTCGGAGGTCAATAAAGTCAATCATAGGCTCCATTTGGATACTGTGGAAGAAGTTAGAGCTCGTGCTCAGATAAGGTTAGCTGCTTATCAGCAAAGGGTGGCCAGGCATTCCAACACAAAGGTGAAGGCTAGACCTTTAACGGTAGGAGACTCGGTCTTACGAAGAGTGATACCAAACACTAAAGTTCAGGGTCACGGAGTCTTTGGTGCAAATTGGGAAGGTCCGTATGTTATTCGAGCAGCTCTATGGGAAGGAACTTACTATCTCTCGCATCTGGACGGAAAACCTATACCTCGCACATGGAACATGGAACACTTAAAGAAGTACTATCAGTAGCGTAGGCTACTCTTGTTATTTACACATTAAACTTTATCTTATCTTATTGCAATAAAGTCTAGGGGGTGGTGCATATACTCCTCCTTAGCCAGGATCTATGCTATATTTATGAATAAAATATGCCTTTTGAACTTTTTTATCTTGGATCCCCTTCTGTGAGAAGGAATATTTTGAATTCTCTTCTATGAGAAGAGGATAGCTTGCAGCCCCTTCTGTAAGAAGGGACGCTTTGGAGCCTCTCTTTTGAGGAGAGGATAATAAAATGTTTAGATAGTCTGTACTTCCGGAAAGTCTAGATATTTTTTGCGCTTCTCTTGTGAGGAGGAGTAATCTTCTTTTGAGGAAGAGGCCGGCAATTCTCTTTTGCGGAGAAGTTATCTTTCTTTGAGAAAGAAAGCCACCCTTTACAGTTTGGCTAATCCGTACTTCTGGAGACTCTAAACTTCTTTTGGCACTTCTTTTTTGAGAAGAAGTTTCTTCCTGTGAGGAAGAGGCCATAAAATGTTTAGATAACTCGTACTTCTGGGAAATCTGGATGTTTTCGACGCTTCTCTTGTGAGGAGGAGTTATCTTCTTTTGAGGAAGAGGTCGGCAATTCTCTTTTGGGGAGAAGTTATCTTTCTGTGAGGAAGGAGCCACTTTTTATAATTCAGACAATTCGTACTCCCGGATAGTCTGAATAAATTCTTGGCACTCCTCTTGTGAAGAGGAGTTACTTCTTTTGAGGAAGTCGCCTAAAAATTCTTCTTTAAGAAGAAATGACATAAAGGAAACATAAAGCTTGATATAAAGTGCAAATGATCATTTTAATCTGCTATAAATAAAAGCTACGGGCGAGGCTATTATCTTACTTGGAAAGCCCTTATGATAGCTAAACATAACAGTAAAAGCAGTTTTATTGTAGCTTAGGGTGAGGTCTCTCAATGGGGTTTGTTCTGAAAAATAAGTACCGCCTAGTCATGGTTGAGCTTTATCAAAGCATATATTAAAATGATAGTTGGACATTTTTTGCCAAGAAAAGGTCAGGAGTAATGAAGCAAAGGGCGAGATTCTTTTGCATACTAAGCCTTTTATTTTGAACTAAAAAGGCGAGGCCCTTGTTATACTTGGCAGAAAATTATGAGCTAAGCAAGCCCCTTATTTTACTTGCTGAAAACAAAATAAGTGCAGAAAAGGGCGAGCCTCTAATCGTACTTAGTGAAGATATAAGAAAACTACAAAAGTAGTTTAATTGAGCAAAGGGGCGAGGCCCTGCAAATGAATGAAGGACGAGCCTTCCTTTGTCCACAGTATGCAAATAGAGAATTGAAGCAAAAGGGCGAAGCCCTATAAAAGTTAACAGCAAATCATAGCATTACAACTTGCGAGGCTATTAACGGAGAGCCCGCACCTCCAAAGTTCTGGCAATAATAAATAATTCATGAAGTCATGAAGCAGCTGTCTCTGTAGGTAAGGCCATAGTCATCTCCGCATCATTATCCCCTTTAGTTTTGCCGCCTCCCGCCTCTTCCTTGCTCTTCAGTGCTTTCAGCTCCTTTGCAATCTTCGCCTCTAGACCAACTTTAGCTTTTACAATTGCTGCAGTATTCTTGGCCTTGAAATCAATCATGTAGCCTGGAGTTGAAGGGGCGAAGTGGATAGACCAGTCATAATCTGGATCGACAGCAAGGAAATTCTGCAGATAAGCAGCGAAAACAGAGGAGAAAGCTTGACTTAGTTCTGAATCTTTCTCGCCTTGAAGCTTCTCATTTTCGGTCTTCAGCCTTGCAATTTCCTTTTCCTAAGCCTCGCCTGCTACTTTTGGTTCGCTCTTCACCGTGTTAAGACCATCCTAAACGGCTTTAAGAGCATTCTTGTGAAGCAGACGCTCGTCTTCAACTGTTTTCTCAGCCCCATCTACCAAACCTTTATAATAATCCCGGGAATTTATGGCACTAGTTGAGGAAGACTGAAGCCTAGAATTCTCGCCTTCTAATGAGTTCAGAAGGTCGAGACCATGGAAGGATGTCTCACCCAGCCCCTGCTTAAAACAAAAGCCAACCTCAACCTTTCCTCACTTGCTCCAGTTGGTGATATCATCTTCCTTGAAATTGTCTTTGATCAGATCGTCGAGGATCATTGCAGCATAGGAGGATTCAGTAGTGCTGGTTTTTGATTTCTTGGTATTGTCGCCTCTAGAAGAATCCACAATGGTAACTTGTGCCCTTTTTCGGTGCCTCTATGGAGGTAATGGCGCGTTCTTGACGATAGCGGAAGGAGGAGGCGGGGCTGTAGCCACGGTGGCACTAGCAGAAGGTGTCGCCTTCTTAGCAAAAGGATTTTCTCCGAATGGAAGTTCCATTGCCTTTCCAGAAAATAAAACTAAGTTAAAAGGTGAGCGAGGTATATCAAGCGCAATATATAGAAAAAAGAAATATGAGATATGACAATAGAGAGACGAGGCCTCTACCTTTACCCTTAAGAACTTTTATTTTATTTTTCAAGAGCTTCTATGATGTTTTCTTTTTAAATTCTACATATTCTATGGAGGCGACCCCTGGGTTGTAAAAACCATGAGCGAGAAAATTATTAAAAGTTATCAATTGATCGAGATCTGTATCTTCTCTTGGGAGGTCAGAAATTTCGGTTGCTCTTTGAAGAGCCTCGCCCTGAAGCTCAACTTGAGATGGCTTGTCTTGAAACAAGAAAAAACCATAAAGGCGAGGTTACAAGAAAAATGAGGAGGAAGAATTATGAAATATTCGCTCACTTACGTGGATTGAGGTTAAATTGTGTCCTAACTCGAGGGGCGTCATGTAGATAGAAGAAATCCGACTTCCAAAGCTTTATGTTGCTTGGATTGCCGATTGAAAACCCTTTCTTATTGTGACTGGGATAAAAACCAGTCATTGCCACTTCGCCTTAAGCCGACAAAGTGCGAGATCTCTATCATCGTTGGAGAAGCGAATCCTTTGTTGCGATACATCATATAAAGACCTATGGCCAATCTATAGCTATTGGGGGAGAGCTGTATAGGGGTGATGTTATAATAATTCACTATCTCCAAGAGGAAGGGATGCATTGGACATCCAAATCCCAGTTCTACTAGCTTGTTTGACAATACCATACGAGGTGTGGGAAGCCTCGTGTCAGGAAAATAATGCATTCTCATTTGAGAGCGAGGGCTTAACCATCTCCCGGATAAATTATAATATTCGATCAACCACATAATTTCTTCAGAGGAAATTTCGGAGGCGAGGCCTGCACAAGATATGATGTTTTTCGATTTTCTAACCTCGACCTTTTCACTGTCTTTGAAGTCTGGAATAAAATCCAAATAAACCTCGCATTCCAAAACAGGATCTCTATATGGTTTATTGGGAGGCGAAGGCATTTCCATGGCATATCGGAGGGGCGAGACAGTTAAAACTTCAACATCCAAAGCTTCGCCTTCTTGATCTTCAGGGATATCTTCTTTTGAGGAGCCTTCACTTAAGTCAAAATCATCGTCGCTTTCAGGGTCTGGGTCATTTAAGTGATCTCTAATTCCAAGGAACATCCCAATGTCTTTTCCATGACCTCTCCCTACAATTGAGGGGCCAGCCTCATCTTTGCTAAAGAAGTGAAGAAGGTAGTTTGTTTTTTCTAAAGTCTTGCCTAAATCTTGGCATAGTAGACGCTCCCCAAGTCATCTGCTAAATCTAAACGGTGAGGACTATAGTCAGAAATGGATATGAGTTCCTGAGGAATAATAGGTTCTTGGATTGGATCAACATTTTTGTTATGAGCTCTAAGCCATTTAGAATCTATCATTTCCTTCAGTTTTCATTGAGTGGGCGAGGGGCGAGAGGAGGATTGTTGAGAAGAATTGGAGGGTGACACTGGATTCCCCTCCTGCCTTGGCGAGCCCTCTTTGTTTGACATCTGAAACAAAAGGGCGAGGACGTCAAAAGAATGAAGTAGAAGATTTGTAGAGTAAAGGGTTGTGGGGTGTAAGTCCTCACCCTTGAACCTAAAGACTATTGTCCTAAAGGAAATCTCGCTTAAATCGTAATAGTCTAAGTATATGAAAAATATTTACTTTTAAAGGAAATGAGATTAAAAAGGGAAGCTTCGTACCTTGTATAAATAAAATGAAGACTTCTGGAAAAAGAAGGCGTCGCTCGGTAAATTGGACTTCTCGCTTTGATCTTCGGAGAGTAATTTGACAACACTTCGGTATCAGTAAAAATAAAAAGAACGAAATGAAGGTTGGTTTATATAGGCTGTGGGAAAGAGAAGAAAGGGCGGACAGCATTGACACATATTGAACTCTGGTTGGTCATTGGGATATGTGTCGATACGTGACAGTTCATCGCAATGATGACTTTTGCCTCGGGAACAAGCGGACAGTTGTCTTTTTTCAAGGCGTTGCCTGTCAATTTAGAAAGTTAGTTTATTTTACAAACCATTGTTACAAGAAACAGGGGTAGTTGTTACACCATAAAATAGGCGTGGCCTATTTTTGCGGCGTCGCCCCCGAAGGCTTGCCTTTCAACATTTGGGCTTTCCTGGGAAGATTTTGTTGCAGTTAATGGGTCTTGCTAAAAAGAGGACTCGCCCTCAAATGGGCCTCGCATTCGGCCATTTATATACAGCCTCGTCCACCTGGGCTTTGACCAATGAAGATCATGGGTTTTTTACACTGGAAGGAGAAGACACTATGGCTTATGTGAAGACTCAGAAGACGGTGGGGCCTCGCCCAATTACAAATTAGACTACTACAGCAGCTTTGGAAGAGGGCTCGGCCCATCAAACAGCCTCGCATGTTGATGGGCCTAAGAGCGTCGCCCCTGGATGAATCAGACAGACTGGCCCTGTGATTAGTTACCTTTTCTCAGTAGATAAGGATAAACATTGACTCCGATAATTTCGGGTCAATAACTTATCCACTACGCTCCGAGAAAGTAGCTAGGCTTTTGGTCCATAACGGTTATCTAAGGCGGTGGCCTCAGTCCTATGGGCTTTTTAAATAAGGAAACGAGGTTTCTTCCTCCCCAAGAACTACATATGGCTTGATCCCCTATAAATAGGGGTACGTAGGCACATTGTATAGGATGAAGCAACCTTTGCAAATAAGAAAAAATTCGACATTCGATCTTAATTGCATAATTCGATAACCCATACAATCTCAGCCACCTCTAAACATAAAACCCTAACCCTAAAACCATAACCTACTAATTAAACATTATACTTTTGAAAAAGATAATTGATTTATATACTAATTATGATTAAAATAGTAGTTATTAGTAATCATAATATTTTATTTTATTAAATAAAATTGCACGTTATATTTTTGAAAAATGGGATGTTTTAGGTGGTCAAAGGGTAAAGTGTTTTAGTTAGAAAAGGTAATTGGTTTTTATACTAATTAGGATTGATATAGTAGTTATTAGTAATAAAAAAAAATAAAAACAGTGGCATGTTTAGTTGAAAAAAGTAATTGGTTAGGTATTAGTAGTTATAATATTATTATTTTATTTTATTAAATAGATTTGCACGTGATATTTTTTGAAAAAAAGAGATGTTTTAGTTGACCGTAATATTTTTGAAAAATGAGATGTTTAAGTTAGAAAAAGTATGAAAATTGACATGTTTAGTTGAAAAAAGTAATTAGTGTTTTAGTTAAAAAAGGTAATAATTAGTTATTCGGAAAAAGAAACGTTTTAGTCAGAAAAAACAGAAACTGACATGTTTAATTGAAAAAGGTAATTGGTTAGGTATTTTTAGTTATAATATTATTATTTTATAAGATTTGCCTGTGATATTTTTGGAAAAGAAGATGTTTTATTTTAATTTTGACTTTATGTTTTTGGTTCTTTGTTTTAATTATTAAATAATGAAATAATATGTATAATAGCAGCTACACAATTGTCTTTTCTAATTAAAAAATTACAATTTAATTAAAATATATTACCTTTATATTTGTTTTATTTTAAACGTAATTATATTGTGAATTTGAATTTTTATTTAAGATTAGATCTAATGATTACCATCAGTCTGATTTAAAATATCTAACGGCTGTGGATTAAGTGATCAAACCATGGATGACCAAACTACCAACGAAACTTTCAATGTTTCATTTTTAGTATAGATAGTATAGATTTTAAGATGCATTGACCGTATAATTTCGTTTATTATTTTCAAATTTTTTTTATAAATGAAAATTTGAATTTTAAATTTTTATTCACAAAATCGGTGTATATTAAAATACGCATAAAAAATAAAAAAGAACAAGTAATTTGGGAGGATGTATTATTTTTAGAAAAATTGACATATATAACTGCTTCTTCAGCAAATCATACCAAAGTAACTGGTTTTATAAACTTGGCCAACTTTAGCCGTTTAAACCTGCCTTCATCAAATGCGTAACAAGTATTTAAAGAATACTCTAGTTGCAATTGTGTTTTACCCCACGCTATGACCCCACATGCCTATTAGCTTTTGATAATAAATTAAACCAGTACTAATGATACATAGGTGGGGCTTGCGTATCCCACGTTACATTACCGGTACTTGCGTATCATATTGTAATATTTTTTCAAATTAAGATATTATTAAAAGTAAAAGCTACACCATTCATTTGCTTTAAAAAATGTGTTAAGCCATAATATGTCTATTTTGGACACCGGAAATACCACTTAGTGTTACATTTTTAACATTCATTTTTTATTTAAATTTTTTAAAATGTAAGAGTATACCCTAATTAAATAAATTTTAATTTTTAAGGGTTCAATAATCTCCTTTTAGGTTTTAGAAATATTAATAAATTTAATAAAAAGCACAACTAATTTTAAAAAAATTAACATTTTAGGGTTCACTAATCCCCTTTTGGGTTTAGAAATATATAAAAAAATTAATAAAAGATACACCGATTTAGGGTTTAGGGCCCTAAACCCTAGAACCTAAACCTTAATTTAATCTAGGGTTTAAGGTCTAGGGCCTTTAGGCCTTAAACCATAGGAACCAAACTCTAATTAACAATTTTATTATTTTATGACTCAACAATTTCCCGTTTGGGTTTTAGAAATAGTAGCTTAAAGCCCGTGCAATGCACGGGCTTTTTTTCCCAA
>PHNY01287395.1:1046-17062 GCA_003724115.2 Anethum foeniculum | reverse complement strand
TGATTTGCTGCTTCAACAGAGTCTGACAGTAAACACTGATAATAAACACTGATATCAAATACTGATATCAATCTGTCAAACGCTGATAATAAACTCTGATTTGCCTAAGTGATAAACACTGGTCATCAAATTATTTAACAGAATGTCTACTTATTTTTTGTTTAAATTATGAAAACATAGATTTCGTTTTAGATCTCTTACGAAAAAATCCGTTTTAAATTAAACAACTATCATTTATTAATTTCAAGATGTATCGTCCATTTGAAAGAGTTCATGAAAAAAATAATAAAATTGGAGTTGAAACAAATAAAAAGAATAAATTTGCTTAGCAAAATATTTTTATTGGAATTTGTTTGATTTAATTCTGATTTTATCTTGAGTTCTATAAATCAGATTTTACAACCCACGTGAAACTCACGAAATAATATATAATTTAGTGATAATTTAAAAAGTAGCATACAACTAGAATTATCTTGAAATCGAAGAGAAAAGACATGTTTAAATTTTACATAAATTATTCAGTTATTTTAGACTAATAACATAGCACTCTTTAGACCAATCGTCTTATATTAAAAAATTATCTTATTTATAATTCTCATCCTCCTGCACGAACCACAGTTAGTTAATTATATTAATTTAAATACAGTAGACACTTGATTTAAAATTCACATATACATATATAGCTTACACCCCGTGCAATGCACGGGTTCTCAAGATTTATATATTTTTATTTGTATTATATATATTACTAATGAATTTATAATATAAATAATTAAATACTAAAATTATTGTTATATAAATTTAATCTGAATGTGTATAATTTCAATTTAAAATCAAATAATATAAAATAATATATGATTGATAAGATTTGAACCATTAATATTGATTTTATCTTTATAAATGGTTTTTGTTGACCGGAATCGAACCTGAAAACTTATTTATATATTTATAAATAATAATATAAATGCTTGTCTCTGGCGGGAATCGATATATTTATAAATAATAATGTTAATGCTTGTTGTTGGCGGGAATCGAACTTGGGAATGTGGGTAGTGTATTCTTTTAATATTTGGATCTAACGGCTCTGATTATTGGATTAAGAAGATCTGACTGTCAAGATTAAGCTGACGAAATCAAAGCAAACTAAGGGACGACCAAATTATACCTCATTCCGGTTATTATAGTTTAGTATAGATAAACCACTAATATTGATTTTTTATCTTTATAAATAATAATATAAATGGTTGTTGTTGGCCGGAATCGAACCTGAAAACTTATTTATATATTTATAAATAATAATAAAAATGCTTGTCATTGACGGGAATCGAACCTGGGAACTTGGGTATATTTATAAATAATAATGTTAATGCTTGTTGTTGGCGGGAATCGAACCTGGGAACTTGGGTAGTGTATTCTTTTAACATTTGGATCTAACGGCTCTGATTATTGGATTAAGAAGATCTGATGGTCATGATTAAGCTGAAGAAACCAAACTAAACTAAGGGACGACCAAATTATACCCCCATTCCAGTTATTATAGTTTAGTATAGATTATATGTCAAATTGTAAATATATATTTTCCTAAAATCAATTACAAGTACACAAATATTTCTTCTCAAACTTTGATTCGTCAGGTTTCGTTTGATTTTATTTCGGCCCTATCTTCAGTTCTAGGATTCAAAATTTCACGAATTTACAACCCACGCGAAATTGACGAAATAATCTTTGATTTATAAATAGTTTAAAAATCAATCCCTAACTAAATTTATCTAGAAATTGAAGCAAAAATATAGTTATGAATTTTGCATTAATTTTTAAATTATATTTATAATGCCTACTAATTTTTTTTAAATCATGAAAATATAAATATTCCTTTATTTTAGATCGAACATTAATTCATCTATTTAATTCAAGATCTAAACGTGCTTTGAAATAGTTAAAGAAATAAAAAGAATAAATATGTTTAGCAGGAAAAAATTTATCGGGTTTCATTTGATTTTATTTCCGCTTCATCTTATATTTTAAAAATCATATTTTGACGAATTTACAACACACACTAAGCTCTCAAAATAAATTTTAATTTAGTGATGGTTTTAATAAATTTATTTTAAAGCAATAAGAGATCATACCTAAATTTTAAACCAATCACATTATATTTCAAGATTTCCTTATCTAATATTAGACTCAAGGTAGAAGGTGGATTGAATACAGTATTGACAATCAAATCGAAATTAAACACATAATATGAAGAACAATTTTTGTTGATGTATAAAAACTGATTCCAAAATATAAACTACTCTTTCAAATGATGAACATATATCCTTGAAAGCTGTTAGGTTACACGAATAATAATAATGTTAAGCAACGCTATAGTGTAAAACCTAAACTGTGTTTATATAATTACTAGGATATGATTTACATGAATTACTGAACTATACTATAATCTATAATATGATAGCTGCTTCATTTTTTTTTTGTTTAAATCATGAAATATAAATATTCATTTATTTTAAGATCAAATAACTATTATCTATTTATTTTAAGATCTAACTGTCATTTATAATAGTTAAAGGAATAATCAAATTGGAGTTGAAACAAATAGATAGAATAAATTTCCCTATCAGAAAAAAATATTTATCGGGTTTTAGTTAATTTTATTTTGATATTATCTTGAGTTCTAGAAATCAGATTTTGGTGATTTTATAGCCACGCAAAGCTCACGATATAATCTTTAATTTAGTGATGGTTTAGAAAGTAATATCTAATGAAATTTATCCAAAATTTGAAGAGAAGATACAGTTACGAATTTCATATTTCATATTCTATTCTATTTTGAATACCTTTTTTTTTTTTGAGAGCATGAAAATATAAAATATTTCTCTTTTACCCAACGACTATCATTTATATATTTTAAGATCTAGCGGTGTTTATTATTGGTCATCAAGGACCAAAATTTTGGATAAGATCTCTTTTACTCTTATTGTGGAATAAAATGAATTGATTTTCCTAAATATATGTCATATCCGATCATGATCACCAAGTACATATTGGAAGCAACAGAATCGAATTACCGCAACACCTGCATTTTCATTTGCTACTACTTATCAACACATCTCCACAATCATGATCACCACTAACATCAATATCTATAAACATCACTATATATAAATAACCAAACACAAGCCGGAATCACCATGCAAATCAGTAGGCTCGACAAAATTTTAAAACAAATCAGCAAGCTGAATTGAAAACAAAGAAAGAAAAGACAATAAAATAAAATAAATTATAATTAATAAAATTATAAAGATGCGATAGAGGATGAAAAGGGAAGAAAATGTAGGAGATCGCGTTGTTAAAAAAAATGGAGAAAGTGTAATAACGAAAGAAAAAAAGAGAAACCGTATTTTGAAAAATAAATTGGTAAGATGTATTATTTTATGTAAATTCTCTAATTTTAATTATATTTTATATTTTAATATGAGTTTAAGGATCTCGACATAGACTGCAAGAAAAATTTACTATGATAGTCATTGATTTGTGTGTATTTAATTAAGCATCTGACTATTTAATTTCCTAATTTTAGAACAAAACAAAATCATGGTAAGTAAATAAATGTCAATATTAAGTTTTTTATATACTTTTCTCATAATTTCAAGAAAAAATTTCTGATATTAACTTCCAGATCCTTATTCTTTTTTAATATTATTTAACTAGAAAATAAGTCGCGCTTTGTGGCGGCATTATAATAATATTTTTAAAAAAATTATTATATATTATTATTAAATATGATAACACAATATTTTTTGAGTTTTGACTATATTTTATATAAAATAACAAACATTATTTACTTAAATTTAAATACTAAATAATATGTATTACATTGAACATATAAATTGTATAAAACAAAATATTATTTGAAAATGATAGAAACTATAAAATCAATACGACTACATTACAGTTATTATAATTCAAAACTTATTAATTTGTCACAATTCCAAAATCTATTTTTTTCCACCCGTCACTAACAACATCTATGCCACCGATGTAGGTCAAGCAACCAATAACATCTAAAAAGGGATTGATTAAATCATATTATACGAATAATATAATGATATATTGATTAAAAAATTAGGAAATTAATGATAGTATTTGATCAAAATACCTGAGAGCATTGGTGTCGTTAATACGTGCATCAATCATGTCGTTAGATATGAATTAAAATCTATGCAGAGATATGTTGATAATTCCTTCTTCAAATATCTTGAGGGCAATTATGCGTAAAAAGAGCAGTTTAGATCCATGTGATAAAGGTCTATATTGACCTGTATTTGCAACAAATTTTAAATTCTTGATGCTATAACGACAGTCTTCCTCTAATTGATATTGAAATCGAGAAATTAAATAGCTCAGTATTGTTCTTTTTTAATATTATTTAATTATAAAGAATACTGATAGTTGTGGATCTGTGGTTCGGTTTGTAGCACGGGTAAAATGCTAGTATTATATTATAATAGACGAAGCATTGAAAGTTTTGGTTTGGTTTCCGTTTGGTTTCCAGGCTTTTAATTTAAAAATAAAACAATTACGAACCTTTTACAACTAAAACACTAATTACATTTGCCAACTAAAACACGTTACCTTTTATGTTTCTCTTAACTAAAACAGCCATTTCTCTAAAAATATCACGAGCATGTCTAGCACATTACTTTTTTATTTTTTCTAACGAACTCCTACTTCTTTCCTAAAAATAACATGGACAATTTTATCTAATAAAATAAATAATAAAATTATAAAGATGCGATAGAGGATGATAAAGGGGAGAAAAGATAGGAGACCGCGTTGTTAAAAAAAATGAAGAAAGTGTAATAACGAAAGGAAAAAAGAGACACCGTATTTTGGAAAATAAAATGATAAGATATATTATTTTCTGTAAATTCTCTAATTTTAATTATATTTTATATTTTAATATGAGTTTAAGGATCTCGAGATAGACTGCAAGAAAAATTTACTATGGTAGTCATTGATTTGTGTGTATTTAATTAAGCATCTGACTATTTACTTTCCTAATTTTAGAAAAAAACAAAATCATGGTAAGTAAATAAATGTCAATATTAAGTTTTTTATATACTTTTCTCATAATTTCAAGAAAAATTTTCTAATATTAACTTCCAGATCCTTATTCTTTTTTAATATTATTTAATTGTAAAGATTACTGATAGTTGTGGATCTGTGATTCGGTGCGTAACACGAGTAAAACGCTAGTTTCAATTAATAAATATCGTTTACTTAATAAAATATTAACATTAATCTAACACAAATATAATTCATTTATTTTTTTATGAGTAATGCTAGGTACCCCAAATTGGTACTCAAAAATTGCTCTCGAATGACGTGGCAAAGATAATGTGGCAGAATGAAAAATTTTAATTGGGGAAGTTGGTGTGAATGAGGGGGGGTCCATTTCATTATAACCAATAAAAGTAAGACACTTTCATTTGGGATTTTTTTGGGAACCATTTTAGGGTTCATAGCATTTTCCTTTATTTATTTTACTTAAAAAAGTTAAAAATGAAAAATTAGTTACTCCGTTTGTCCCTCTGAATTGTATACATAATTTTTTCAATGTTCGACACGCATTTTAAGGTGAATATATAGTATGCTTCTGTAATTTATATTTAAAATTTTCTTTTTTTAAATTAAACTTCAAGTGTTAAACTTTTATTTAGAAAAAAAAAATTTAAAATTATTTATGAATCTATATTATATATTATAAATGAATGCGTGCTGAATCCCGTCCCGATGCAAATGTACTGGGGGAACAGAGGGAGTATAAGTTAGTTCTAATAAATAACATTAGGGCCTAGAGAAAGAAGCAAATAGTTGGGGAGGAGAAGATGAGCAGTGGGCGGGGTGGAACTAAGAAAAAACAAAAGAGCAAAACAAAACACGAAAATGAAGAAGACGAGGTGGAGAAGCTTTTGAGAGCTACAGAAGATGATATACTACTCAAGCTCAGCGTTGATTCTCACATGTCTCGTGGCTCTTCTTCTCAAATAATCCATCCAGATCTTGACCGTCGATTCCAAGCTCTCCGATCATCATCCTCATCATCCAAATCCAATTCCAAACCACCCTCATCTACTGCCAAGACAACTGGCAATGCATTCGATACCAAATTAAATAAGGCAGCTGTTGTTAATGAGGATGATGGAGATGATTTGTTTGCGAGATTCGCTGCTTTGAAGTCTACGCTTCCTTCGTATTCCAACAAGAATGAACAAGTAGAAATTAATGATGGTGATGAGGTTGATGAGGTGATTCGCTGGGCTATTGATGCTGCTGCGCTTGATCCTTCCCCGCCTTCTGATGATGATGATGTTAGTGATGATAGTAGCGATGATCAAACGGAGGATGAGGAGGAAGAGGAAGATGATATCAAAAAAAAAGGAAAGAAGAAGAAAGGGGAGCAAAAATGAAATGTAAGTTTGATTTTGTGTGCAAGGTTTCTGGAGTGTTAAGTGAAATTCTACTTGCCAGGACTACAATTTTTCTCGAAATGTATCTGAGGATTTCCTTTACTTTTTTGCTTGCTTGCTTGCTGCTTTCGATTTAGATATAACGTTCAATATTTCAATATCTATGGGTTTAGTATCCTGATCTGTCAATCTGAGAGTAGAAAATGAAACGAACATGACAGCAAAAGAATGCCATTTTAAAAGTAACAAGGACAAGGGGATTCCCAAACCGACTAAACATGGTATGATTATATAGTTTTTTGCGGAAAACAAATTTCAATTTTCCAGAAAGTAAATGATATACAAATGTTGTGATATTCCCTGATTGACAACTAATACAAATGGTGGCTAGTCAGTATAATCCAAGGGAAATGGCGTGGAGCGAGCAGGATGATCAAGATGAGCTTACTACCCTTGTAGAAGTGTAAATCTCTAGCCATCATTCTTGTGAGATACACCAAGTCCCTTTACGTGTTACAACCTTTTTGTATGTCACAATTAAAATGTTTCTCATATCCTGCAAATTTGGCACCAGATTTCGACCTTCAGTACAATGGAAATTAAAAACATATGGATCATAAGCATATGTGCAGGTTTCTACTTGCCTAATAGGTTGGAGCTAACGGAATTCATCGTGGTACCCATAATCATCTTCTTCATCTTCGTTGAATATTGCACTATAGAATACGTATGGGTTATCAATCATCTCAGCTAAAGTTAGGCGCCCATCTTTATCAGCATCAGCCTGCAGGAATTAGAAATGAGATCCTGAAAGTGGCAATGACATAATAAAGATGTGCTAATACCCAAGCATTCTTGCTAATCCTGATTCCTAATAAATTAGTAAATTAAGGCAATGCTAATTCCCAGGTTTATGCTCCTTTCAGCTGAGCAGACTGATTGTACTAAACATTGGTTTGGAACAGTGCGGAGCATAAGATGGTATGCGTACGTAATTACCACTGTTGCCTAGTTATGTACAAGCCCAACTCGAATTCAAATAGCAAATACAAATAAAGAGACAGAACCATAAGAACACAAACATATCCCCGAAAAAGAATGAAATGTAAAGGTAATTCTAACTCTGCCTGCAGAATCAGAGTTAGCTATTTTAAAACTACATGACAAATATCTGGAAATTAAACATCCTCTTACATGACAAATATCTGGAAATTAAACATCCTCTTAGCCAGTGACAGTTAAGCAGACTAAATTCTGCATAGAATGCTCCATCTTTCAAATTAACCAGACTAAGTTTTGCATAGTTTAGAATTATATAATTATAGAAACCTTAATTGGCAGTCAATTAGCAATTCATATAATAATATACGGTGGTTGCTTGCACACATATATAATATCCCGAGCCATTGAGAGAAGTAATGTTAGGCTTATTCTTGACTGAAAAACGTTTGTCTATACAATCAGAGTGCATTGCTCCCGGTCATATATGACGTAAATGTGAAAATTCTATCTACGAAAAATCCTATATACATTTAGTCTGAATTTGACAAGGTCCTAATCAATTTCAAATCAGTTAAGTACCTGTTGGATGACAAAGTCCGCCTGTTGTTTAGCATAATAACGCTCAGGTGGATGAAGTTTTCCAATTATAGTTAGCAGCTCTGTACCTGACAAATATCTGTAAAATTGAAGTTAGCAACATGTAAGATTACATTATTCCAAAAACATTAAATCAGTTGATGGAAGAAGACTGCCAAATTTAAAAGATACCCATCATTGTCTTTGTCAAGCTCTGCAAACAACTTCTTTGCTGGAGCGTCCCTGGTGTCATCAAGTCCGTGTGACGAATTATGACCCACCTCTTCATAGTTTCGTACCAGATCAAATAGCCCATGGAAGAATTCTTTAAAATTGAGCTTACCATCTTTGTCGGTATCTCTTTCCCTGAGCAAAATTGAAACCAAGACATAAATAGATCTGAACGGAGCCATATAAACTTGTGTCTCCATTATTATATCTATCAACTGCATGCATCACACAGTTATCATAATTTCATAATAGGCACCACCAGACAGATTTTACTGCCAAATTTGATCTTTTCTATCGGCAGGCTAGATCACACGACAGAGTTTAGGGCCAAATTGATCTTTTCTATGGGTTGGCTAGATGCCTAGATCACAAGACTAAGGTAAGAAATTGTCCGTGTAAGCTTTACCAGGTTGGGTTTTCACATACAAAAACACACAAGATAGTTTTATCTTAATACAAAATAAGCACCTGCAGGTAAATATGATTTACCCATACTCATACTAATACATAACCGGCATATTCTGTATGGCTGTACCTACAAAATAGCTGCAACCAAAGGTAAACACATCGAATATTATTGCATATCTTTCACTCAACTACCTTCTTAAATCTCCTTTTGTCTAAGGTTCAAAACACCTATCATTTATATTTTAAAACTTCTTTGTAATGTAAAACACAAACAAAGTTCTGTAGTCTGGTATATATAGTTAGTCCTGGGTTTGAAACAAATAGCCTCTAGCTGCAATTAATCCGCATAAAGGAAACAAGATGGATTTTCTTGCAACTTATGATAGTGTTTTTTTCTTTAATTTGATAATAATAATTATTATTATTATTATTAGATAAATAGCAGTGGATAACAGCTACACAACACTCAGCAAACCATCCAATATCACTATAAAGCACAACAAGAAACAATATCTCGATTGGGAATTTGATGCGGGCCAATAAAAAATTTCAGCAACTATATTACGTAGTTATCGGAATAAAAACAACAAACCATTGTAGTAGTGGTACCTTACTTCTTCATTGCACAACCATTGAAGTAGCATGGGACTACCACTGTCAGCTGGATGCAAAAAGCTAGAGAATAACCAAAAAAGACAATTCATTATAGAAAGATTTAGCTAAGAAGCAATAATAATAAAGTAGGCCTATCATATACTGGTGAACTTTTACTTAATCATACTTGTTAAACTCTGTCAAGTTTAAAACACCATCTCCATCTCCATCTGATGCATTGAAATGCTCCTCTTTCCACCATCCCATAATATATCCAAATGAATCATTATCTGGTGCAGAAAACAACACAAGTTAGTTATCCTAACATGATATTACATCAAATGCTTAACTTTCAAGGCGGAGAAAGGAAACCTAGGACCATATACCAAACTCATTTAAATCTAATCCACATCAATTCCTTAAGCATTGAACACAGGTCCAAAAGGGTTGTTCCA
Organism: Anethum foeniculum; assembly: GCA_003724115.2. NCBI lineage: Eukaryota > Viridiplantae > Streptophyta > Magnoliopsida > Apiales > Apiaceae > Anethum > Anethum foeniculum. Next base: position 7,320 of record PHNY01287395.1, on the reverse strand, counting down.
AAGTATTTATGTTAAGCTACATTTCTTTTACAGTAAACAAGCGTTTATACTTTTCAGAATACTAGTGCAGATCCATAATTACCTTCCTTGGATCCATGGTAAAAGAATGGGGTGGTTAGTTACTACAGCAAATTCCATCAAACAAAATCCTAAAATTTGTTTGATAAACCGTAAGATGTCCTGCGCCATTAAGACTCTTTGCATGACCAGAGAGAAAGTGGATGCTTTAAAATAAGACAATTGGTTGTGAAACTTTTATAATATTCCACAGCTCATATATGTTTTGACTTGATACATGGTAATAAGTTCCATTTTGTACATTCACACTTTACTTTTCAATCAAGCTGGTAACCTATAACCTATGAGTAGGTGATCACGTAGTTCCATTTTGTCATTGGTTTACGAATGAGAGTATGTAAAGCACAATTGCATTTGGATACTCTTTCTATCTCTCTCCTCTTCAGCTCTGCTCTTTTTTAAATCCCCAAATTCTCTCCTACCATTATCTGAACTGAGTCTAATTTCCCGCTCAATTTCTATTTATTGATCTCAGTCAGTGAGTCAGACCCATGTTGAGCCTAACATGGATAGAGACGTTATTATGCAACTAAAGATAAGCACACATAGACTAAATGCTATGACTTCCAAGCAAAAAATTGTAGGAAAATCTGCTCTAACATTGTACTAGATTCCAGGGCTACAAGTAAGCAAAAATATTAACAAAGGAAGGTTCCCAGATATTCTAATATTAACAGCAAAATTTTCCTTGTTGAAATTGGGAGTTGTTGCTTCAGCCAGGTTTTTGCCATGTTCTTTGTTGTGGGAAATACATGAAAAAGCAAACTTCTAGAGTTTTATTAAGATAATATTTAAGCCCTCATGATAATTAAAATGAGGGCTTCACGACACTACAAGGATAAAGGAATCAATAGGCCAAAACTTCCAACATTGTTTATAGCTCTAACTATCAGCTTTTTTCTTGTATGGACAAACAATAATCTATCTTTTCCCATCTTGCCAACTTGTAAGTAGAGAGCTAACATGAAAATTTCTTTTGAAGCTAAAACTGATCCAGGATAAATACATGATGCAATAAGATAATTAATAACAAGAGGGCAGACCAGACAATCAGCGGTCATATATTTAAGTTGAAGTAAATCAATCAAGCTCAAGAATCAAGCGAAACTAGGTGCTAATGGCCTGGTATATGGTCATATACATCTAAACCGGAACTAGTGCAATTCTTCTACATGAATGTTCTCCTAACGTATGTAAGTTCCACATATCTTTACAATCCTAAGTCTAGGTGTAAATTATATACCCTAGTACACAAAATCTTCGAGTTAAGCAAAATTACTCCTTTTTAGCATCATTTACACCTTTCCGATCACATTTATTAAAAAAAAAAAAAACTCTAAAAATCCAATAATTTACAAACTTAGTATCCTATAATGTAACATAAGATGCAAGATCTTCAAGCTAAGCAAAATTCCTTATTTCTAGTATACCTACATTTTACAAATCACACTCAAAATAAAACAAGTCAGAGACAATCACCTGCATTTCTTGTCCAGCTAGGCGGATCATACTCATCATACGACACAAAGCCATCCCTATTCTTATCATGAATTTCCATATCCCTCTTAGTCCTATGCAAAGTCTCCCTCTGAGCCTGTATAATATTCCACTCAGTAAACTCACTTTCACTCAAAAACCCATCTCCAGGATTCACATCAATTTTCGGAAACAACAAAACAATCCTATTAGTGACATTAAACTTGTCCTCATCATTCAAATAGTCCTCAGCATCCATAAAATCCTCCCATTCGGGTTGCGATTCTTCGCCAGGGGCAGCATCATCTAAATGAAATTGTGACTTCTCCCAGAGCCTGTCTTCCCTCTTTCTTTCGATATCGGCAACAATGGGATCAAAGGGAATAGGGGTCGGCTTAGAATGGTCGGAAAAAGAGAAGTTTGATCGGAGTTTGAGGCGGCGGTGAGGGTGGTGGGAGGGTTTAGTGGTGGTGGGGGCGTGGGAAATAAAGAAAAGGAGGAGAATGGCAATTGTAATGTATATGATTATAGATACATTACCCATATTGATACATGTGCAAGGAGGGTTTTTAGGTTAATATTCAAGATCTGATGAAGTAGTGTGTGTGTGTGTGTGTGTGAGAGAGAGAGAGAGAGAGAGAGTCTTGAAGAAGAAGAAGAAAGATGTTTGAGGATCTGTTTCACGACTTTGAAGTAAAACAAGAAATGCAGTTTTAGTAATAATAATACAATTAAGCAACACACAGAGAAGAAGATCAGAACAGCAAACAATGATGAGATGCAGAAAGGTGCGAATGTTTGGCAATTTTTATTTCTTTTATTAAAGTAACAGCCCGTGCACCATTTAAATGTTGTAACAACTTTCTTGCCAAGGAAAATAGTCGATATTTATTTATTATGCGGGAGATTATACAGTTATATAAATTTAATGGTGTAAAATAAGTAGAGTATATTGATAAGAGATTAATGTTGTTCATAAATTTAAATATCAGGCAAGTGAAATAACAATTTTTAAATATATAAAATTATAAAATAAATTATTAAATTGAAAGTATTTTCATCCGAGATATTTATACGTTATGTTACCGAAAATCTTCATCAGATGCATAAAAAAATTTAAATAATATTTAATTTATTACACTTAATATATTAGTTTAAGAAAAATATGCATTGATTAATCGGGTTCTAAAATCAAATCGGCAGAGCACCTTATAACGATTAATCAATTGATTAATCGGAAAAATCGATGATTTTTAGAACAGAGGTGGTACATCATGTTTCTTGTGTAACTAGTACAAGCTGTATCCTAATCAATTAAAGCAATTTTCTAACAATTTGGATACAACGACATAAAAGTGGTCACAGGTTTTGAAAAATGTAATTCTACATTTTTCACTGTCAAGCCTTGACTTTTTCTTATAGTCATCGCTAAAGAAACAACCAAAAGTTGTTTTCATTTTAGAAGGGAAAAAATATTTTTTTACGGGGGACATATTTATCCATAGAATGTAAGTTGTATTGTCAACTTTGTTATCCATAGAATAAGATAAAGGTAAGAAAGAGAGCCTCTGGTCGGTCGATAAACCACCGCCGAAAGGGGAAAGTGAAGGTGGTTAACTAATAAGAAAGAGAATGAGAGTTTTTTTTAGGGTTTTTACCCTCTCAGTTTACAAAAGAGCTCTACTTAGTAATAGACGAAAAACATACTTTCTTACTCATTTTAATCAATGCCTTAATTCTACATTCTCACTCATGACCTGTCATTTTGCATTGCTACACGGATTAGTATTGTAATTAGCTAGTAGTAAATAGTAATTAGCCAAATATTAATTAGTTAGATAAATTGTTGTAGTTGGTGAAGATTAGTAATTTTTTGTTACCATTTCATAGTACAGATTTACTTTTTCCATACCGTACACGAGGTCCTGAAATTGGAATCTACATAACATTCAAATCGATACGAATGTTTGTGTAATGAAGTAATTTTTTAAGGTAGTTAGAAGATTTCTACAACCTCTTTATTATTTGGTTTCAAACAAAATGTTTTGTTGTCATTATGATTTTTTTGGATGATTACCTTGTTGATGAGGTTTGTAAGTTCTCTAGTTTGAGAAAGAATGGCAAATGTTGGTTAGTCATTCTACTTTTTATGTATTATAGTAAGACAAAATATTCTTGCAACATGTTAATATAATGCCCTTTAAAAATTTAATTTATGGATTTGAAGACATGAATCGACATCTGAATACTTTATGGGACCTATATAATATGCAGCATTTTCTCTACCAATTGACATGACTCATTTTTCAAACATTTATTAAAGTAACATGAATATTAGAGGGGCTAAAACAAACTAATGTATATTTTATCCAGTATTATATAAAAATATAAATTATAACAATTAACAACATAACTGACTTATATTTTATCCAAGAAATAAGTGTAATAAAAATTTATAAAGATAATTGATTATTGTTATGACAAAATATGGAACAACATCCCAGAATACACATGGCAGTAACTGTCAAATATCTTGCTAATCTCAACTAATATAACAGTGTATAATCGAGTTTCCTTGAAGAATGCGATTGGATCTTTGAATATGAATGGACCGAATCTATCAAAATCTGATAAATAATGCCCCTAACAAGGTCAAAGGTGGTCAGAGATGGTGGTGCAAGTCGTACTCAACCACCAAAAGATCACCAGAAAGGGTGTCTCTCTCAAGTATAAAGTGTCCTCACAGATAATCAAGTAAACGTCCCGATAAATGACCTACATATTCCATATTTATAAGGAATCAAGTCAAATGTAGTTCTATAGGGTTTAGACTCCGTTCCTTGCACGATCGATTAGGGTTAGATTCATTTATATCATCCAGTTTTTTGTTTTGTAATGATTTATGCTCATCCGATCACTTTGAGTGAGCTTTTTGAAGAACTCTAGGTTGGCAAAACCTCTTACTGATCGTGTTGATGTATTTGAGTATATACGTATATTTATTGTAGATATACAATATATATCGTTTATCTGGTAGCATTTACCCTCATGAAACGTGCCTTGATGGCCAATTAAAGGATCCTTAGAATTTAGAAATTTCAGTTCTTCTCAAACTCTAATTCTGTTGTTGGATGGCTGAACCTTGAAGCTCATAGACTGCTGAAACCTCATAAGTTGTAGGAACCTTATAAACAGGTGAACCTCCTAAACCATTAAACCTCAGTTGGTTTTGTAAAATGATATGGAGCTTGATTATACCCATACTAAAAACGGGTCACAACAAGTATGCAATTATTATATATATGCATATATATAATAACGAAAATTAAACAAATATAATTATATAAATAATATAAATCAACATTTTATTTATACAAATGTTAAAATAAAAATTTAATAGGATTAGAAGAGAACATATAGTTTAACTAATAAGATTTCTAAATTAAATTCAAAAATTAGTGTAGCACGATGTGATGACATAATGTTTATAACAATAGGTTATTCGTTCAATTCTTTATTAATATATATTCATTTATTTTATTTGAAGGGTGACATTTTTGTAATATTTTAATTTGTAGAGGTAAAATTATAATTTCACAACCATTTAAATGACACTTTTTACCCTTCTATTATGGTTTAATATATAGAATCAATCAAATTTGTTTTTTTTTTTGTCCAACAATATCTTATTTTTAAAAATAGCACAACTTCTTAACTTGACCTTATATTTATTTAAAATATTTTTGTGCACAATTTATATATAAATTTTAATATTTCAATGCAACCACGTATCCAATATTATATAAAAATATAAATTATAACATTTAACAACATTACTTATGTATATATTATCCAACAAATAAGTGTAATAAAAATTTATAAAGATAATTAAGTACATAGTCATATATTAAATCACAAAAATTAGAAAAATAGAGTTTTTTTTTTGAAAACATTAAAACACAGCCGGAACAAACCTCCGAACTGTCAAATCTGATTGTGAAACAAAAGACAAGCTAAACCAATAGTTGTTTTGTTTTCAGATTGCTTAACAAATATAATATTCAAATATTTTAATCTAAAAAGTATTACAATGACATCTCGAGCAATCCAACCTACACCAGTTGTGAAATTAGTAGCATCACAATTGACCTTCACATAAGTGTCATCGGTAGCGCAATGTTCAAAACTATCAGTTACATCAACTGATATTGGAGTACCAAATACCTCATAATACGAACAATCTTTTATCGTGAAAGGTGAGCTCTTGCGATATACACTCTGGTCTCAGATTCGGTGCGAGTCTTGCGGATCTTCCAAAACATCATATAAATCATTTTCAGAAAAATTACCAAAACTCGTAACAGGGCACATAAAAACATCAAAACGTAACACAGTAACATCCCAAAAAGATGGGCACGACTAACAACCTTGATAACAACGTACTCAATAAGATCTCCTCTTAAAAGGATTAGATCTCGATTTTATTGAGAAAATTGATAAAAAAAAGAGTATGGAAGAATGAAAGAGGAGAGAATGAAGGATAGGCAGGCGGAGAAGGAGGATAGAACGGGAGTCGACTCTCAAAATCTTAGGAAAATGAGAGAGCAGCCGTAAAATAGAGTTATTTAAATCATATAAATTAACATTTTATATACACAAATGTTAACTTAAAAGTAAAATGGGATCCAATTAATTCGTTCAGCTGCTTTATTTTTAGTGT
>PHNY01287374.1:542-15082 GCA_003724115.2 Anethum foeniculum | reverse complement strand
CTTTTTTTTTTTTTTTTTTTTTTTTTTTTTTTTTTCTGTTTTTCATGTTCCGGTCGCTTTGGATATATGTAGAGTTAGGCATTACACTTCTGTTGAAATAAAAATATTCTCTCCTACGTTTGGGATTGTGTGGGTTGTTTGTGAATATGATATGAATCTTGGATAGAAAGAGCAGACCAAGCAAGTCCTCAGACACTTTAATATTTATTCGACTCCAACAGTTCAACAGGACAATAATTTCATAGTGAGGCAGTTGTTTGCCTGCTTAGTCAGGTATCAGGATCATTATATGTTGGAGACAAAGGAAAGAGCAAAATAGTGAAGCACCGTTCTTGTATGTCAGCAGATTTATCAAATTTAACCATAGAATTAATGAAATACGAAGTTGCATTTGCTTTATGATTGTGAATTGCCGTTTGTTTGATTATCTGGATGAAAAGAATAGATGGATTGTGTAAACATAAAATTCCTTTTCCCAACTTATAAAAAGCTGAAGATTTTCTCTGTTTATTTGTATTTAAAGTAAATCTTGTGATACTACTTTTTAGAGGTTCATCTTATGGTATATATATATTCTTTTTTTTTTTTTATAATCTTAGACAAACTGTTTTCTAATGAGATTGTTGTATGATCAAATTTATAAATTATATTTTTCCTATAAATAATCTGTAATTTGTTTTTCTAAGAATTTACAAAGGAGCATTCAGGTTTTTATTCGGGGAGGCTCTTGAACAAGCTTTGTTTTTGTTACAGGTGCAGCGACTACAAAGAATTACTACTCTCAGTAAAGTGTAAACATAGATCTTTGCGTTCAAGCACAATTGACTAGTTTTTTGTTGTGGAAATTTTAACGAAGCAGTGACTATGCAAAGAATTAATTATTGCTAGGGTTGCACAAATGAGTAGATTGTGCTTAAGGTTAAGAACTGTATCATAGGCTGGATATATTAAGCATCTAATAAAAGCTTATTTGCACAACTCTCCATGTATCCTTAATTCGTTATCAATGATATATGTTTATTTTGCTCAATCTTGGTTCGTGTGTTCATAATCTGTGATTTATTGAATCATAAAATGACTAACAAATTAAGTGTATGAATGTCATATGATTTCATGAGATTGGGTTTTACAATTTCATGAGACCGATTGATCGTAGAAGCATACTGTTTGAAATATGAATGAAATGTATTATCGAAGATATGGTGTATTGTTGTCTCATTTGCAATTTAATAAAAAATTAAATTAGGTTTTGCGCTATTAGCTAAATATATAGTAGTCGTTTGTTAGTTTCTTGTACCTAGCCCTTTTGAGGGTTGCCTTTAAACAAGATTTTAGGTAGGTAGATATTTGACATTTTAACTTGTTGTAATACTTTAGGGAGCAGCCTAGATAGCTTCTACATTATGATAAATCCAGTGCTTTGCTAATTAAATTATGTAATTTCTTGTTTATGTTGCTTATGGTATTTTATGTTTACCTACTGTTTTAAGCACTTGAACGTCGGTGCAACATCCCGCAGAATTAACTACTGGAGCCGGCCAACAACAGCAGTAGGTATTTGAATTTCGGTTCTGTGATTCTGTGCTGTTACTGCTGTGCTCACTGCCTCTGTGCTCACTGTCTCACTCTATTCAGTTGTTTTTGTTTCTACTGCTTGAGGCTATCTGTTTCTGTCAGTTTATTCATCTTAGTTTGCTGTAATTGCTTGACTGATTAGCCTATTTCACTTCTGTTTATATAGTCCCTGGAATCTTGTTTTGGATTAGGTAGTTCCTGGATTTTAGAAATAATGTAATGGAAAATGCTCTCTGGACTTTGGTCCACATTAGGTGATCGTACACGTGTTTATAAACGCCTTAAATTTAATCAAGTTGATCTGATGTTAAGCACTTAATCAATTAACCTTCTAAAAAGAAATTATTCACACAACTCTCAAGCTTAATATTTAGATAGTAATTAGTATCTCTGGTACTTCAGTCACAAAATAAGGTAGATATACTTAATATTCATGTATCACTCTTCTTCCTTTTCATTTCAAAAGGAAACTTGAGATCTTAAAGCTTACAAGTAATTAGACAACTCCGTCTGAGCTAAAATAGACATAATGTAGCATTAAATACGTCCATTAGTGCTATGATATTGTGTTTGCAGCACTGAATATCATTTGGTTTGCAGGCTCGAATTATGTCTATGTTTTTCATTTTGTTTTGTTTCGATTATGCAGAACGGCCAATGCCTCTGCCCACACTAACGAGTAAAGGTGCAGGAGCTTAAGGAGGGAGTACTTCGAATATGCAGCAACCAGCAAGATTGCAAGACTAGAAGATGACATATGCATTTTGGAATGGAATTTACCTGCTAGTTTTAATGCTTTTGAATGTCAATGTAAACTTAAAATTTTAAAACAAGTACTACTGGAATGCTACTGTACCAGCACTGGACTCCCCAAGTACCAAGTACTCCCTCTGTCCCATCAGATTCTTTACGTTGGAAACTGTGTACTCGACACGTATTTTAAGACTCTTATAAAATATAGTTTCATAATTTATTTTTAAAATTTTCTTTTTCTGAATAAAAATTAAACTATTATATTTTTATACAGAAGAAAAAAATTTCCAAAAAAATTTATGAAACTATACTTTTTATAAGCCTAAAATGCGTGTCAAACCATCAATCCCCATCGTAAAGAACCTGGTGGGACGGAGGAAGTACTAATTAGCAACAGTATTAAGTATTATGTTTTAAACTTCGGAAGATTTCTTGGATTCCATTTGCTGCAGATTTTTGTGTCATATTGTGTTGATTTTTGCTATTTTCAGTACTTTTCGGTTCAATTTTATAATGAATTTAATATCGGTTCAGTATTCAGTTACATTTTTTCATACATTTTCGTTTTGTTTAACTGAATTAAAATTTGGTCTGGTTCTGTAACCGTTACACATCCTGTCATTGTTATGGGGGGTAGCGAAGGTACAGTTGGAGAGGTACCGATATATTTTTTACAAAAAGATTTTAAACAAGAGAGCGCATCTGGTGTAGTGGTATCATAGTACCCTCCCACGGTACTGACCAGGGTTCGATTCCCTGGATGCGCATTTTTTTTTTTAATGTCTAAGCAGCAGTTCTTTATATCTGACCGTATAGGACATTTTGACATATGTTTTAAGAAAATGATGACAAATGTTAATAATTAATTATGTACTTGTTTTTAAATTAAGCAAAGTAAAAAATATAAACTTGTTTTTAAATTAAGCAAAGTAAAAAATATAAGGAGATTTTTTTTTTTTTTTTGCTAAGCGGGGAGATATATTGGATAACAGGCATAGCCTTGAGCTTACATGATCCATTACACTGCTGATGATAATCTACCAACTGAAAAACCTACCTTCTGAAACCCTACAACATACTATAGCTAGATAGATAAGAACTTCTACATAAGAGAAAATTGCAGAAGATTCTATCCCTGCCCCGATCTCCGAACCCTAAAATTTTAAAATATTCAAATACTAGAATATCTCTTATATATCTCATTTTTAAGTAGGAATGACCATTACATCATTTCGAGGTCGGAAATTCTATCCCTGCCCCGATCTCCGAACCCTAACCCGCTCCCCGAATCCGTTGTTATTTTTAAACGGGGATTTTTTTGCCCCCCATCCCCGTCCCAAGCGGGAAACGGGGATCACCGAGGAAAATCGGGAATTTTGATATTTTTTATTAAATAAAATTTAATATATTTTTAATAAAAACAATTCAGTAAATTATTATATATAACTATGTTTTAAATTTAACATCATATTTTAAATAAGAATTGAAATTTAAATATATTTATAATAAATAATAATATTAAAATTATTATTATTTAATCATATCTACTATGAAATTTTAATATAATAAAAAAATTAAAACATAAATTTTAAGAATGTATATACATTATATTTATTCATAATAATTTAATTAATGTACATATAAAATATTAATTATTTATATTAAATATGATAAACGGGGACCGGGATCGGGGAATGGGGCGGGGATACCCTGATCCCCGACCTCGCTCCAATCCACGAATTATTTTTATATTTCTCCTGCTTCCCGCCAAAACCCGAAAAAATCCTCGAATACCCAACCCGAACGGGGTGGAGATCGGATCGGGTAGGGGCGGGGCGGACTAAATGTCTATCCCTATTTTTAAGCATATATGTCCAGTTTCATTTCTATAAATAAAATATTTATTTCCCCTCTTTTTACGTACCTCTTAAATTTATTTCCCACCTTTTTACACTGCTCTTCTCTCTCATATTTTCTTTCCATTCGACTGTAATTCAAATATATTAATTTTAATAATAACACATAATTATAAGATATGTTATTGGAGTTTATATCGAAAAACTATGTCTTAAATCACTATAACACTTTCTTAAAAAAAATCACTATAACACTATATTTTATTATATTTATATGACATAAGACGTGTGTCCGTTTGTGAAATCTTAAAATAAGTGACTTATAATTTAAAATGAATTAGTGCTAAATAAGTGATAAGTAGATAAATACTTATAAGTTATATAATTGTTTGGATAAATTTACTTCTAAGTGAGAATTTTTTTTACTTAAATGAATAAAAAAAAGTAATTATTAAATATAATTATCTTAATTCATGAATTTTAAATTAAAAAATATTTTAAATTTATACCTTAAATGAAAATTAATAAAAAAAGTGAAAAATCAATATAAAATGAAAAAAAGTACATAATTACTAACTTTTAACTTATTAACTTATAAGTTGTAAATTCAACTTATAAGTTGAGTCGACAAACGTGAATACATTATGACTGACTTATAGTAATAATTGACTTATATGATTCAATCGGGCTTATTGTTAGACTTGCTCTTGGGATCTCTTGTATTTGTTAGAACATATACTTATTTAAGCGCAATTATTCAAAAAAAATAAAAATAATGCTATTAAATATCTTATTTACGGATTTTATGCCTCTTCTAAAAATTATTTCCGAAGGGTTTACTAAAATTTAAAAGAAGAAGAAAATATTGCTGAGGTGGAGAGCCGAAATACGGGGAACTAAAAATAGGGGAGCTCGCTTACCGAGAAAAACCTGGTACGAAATGAACACAGATATCTTGCATGTCAAACCCCCGTTTCAATATTTCCAGACTCTCTTTCTGTGTATCTATCCATGATCTATGTTTTTTGATTAAATAACGTTGTCCCCCACCCTATATAATTTTCAGACCAACCCCTGTTGTTGTCTGGGGGGTTCTGGTTCGGTAGCTTGTTGCATTCCTTGCAAACATTTGTCCCAGAACCACAACGGCCGTAGCCAGACAAGGTATCTGTGCTCTTTTTATTTTAAACTTTAATTTTCATTTTTTTTTTTTTGCTATATTAATTTGAATTTTTGATAATCGCTCAAAGTTTTTCAACTTTTCGTAATTTTGTGTTTTTTGATCATTATATGAATACATGTGATACGTTTATTGATTTTGTTGTATAAGTTGGTGCATCTAAATGCTATAGTTATGTGTCCTCTTTTCTTGGCAATCCAAATGAGAAGAAATTTTTGGTGGACGGAGGAAAATTATCGAGTATGAGCCAAATTGCGTTCACAGTTTTGAACTTATTGAGGAGGAGAGCTAAATTGCGTATTAATTTTTTTGAGGAGGTGATATTGTACTTATTGTTGGAAATATTTTTTCCCTTGTTATTTTTTCGAAGAGGTTAGATTGCAATCATTGATTCTTCAATGAAGAATGAAGTTCAGGGCATGATGCTGCCTGCCAGTAACTCTTTTCACTTCTTGCATCCGCCTTTGGTACCTGCACAATCGCACACTAGCTTAAATGGTGACGGGTTATATGTTGGTCAGTTGGGTCTTACTTTATCAGGTTCTCGGGTAAAAAAAAGGTAAAAAAAAGACCTAATTAACGAGCAGCCTACATGTAAAAATGAGCATCCCTCCTTTAAAGGTCAATGAAAGTTAACTGCCATACAAGGTTTTGTTTAATGACCTAAGTGCAAGTTTATACTAATTCACTTATCCGACTGCAAACTTTTTGCATCCAGTTACCTAGTTGCAAGATGATGACCAGTTCAGTTATGATTTTGCCTATTAACTTATGTTGGTTTTATCAATGCATTATTTCTTTTAAATCTTTTAAAATTTTTTGGATCTTGAACAACTTATTCCTTCTAACAGTACAGTACGTAATTATCCAATATTCCAATCTTTACCACAAACTTTTGCTCTAACATCACTTATTATTTCCAGTAATGCAATGAATGAAGAGTTTAAGACTGCTGCAGCAATAGTTTAATCTTCTCTAACTTTGCCAAAGTTTTGCAGTGATACTTTAATGACCGCATACATGCTGGAATGACGAAGAGATCTTTTTGTCATTGGAAATAAATCCTGTTCTCTGTTCCATCAATCACTCTTTCAGTGAAAGTTGTAATGTACATGATACATCTCTCATTTATTGAAGAAAAATAGAACTACTCTTTTCTTCCACGTGGTTTTGAGTTTATCACTCTTTCCCTTTCCGCCTGTTTGTTGCCTCTTCAATTATTAAATTTGGTTTTGTAGCTTTTAACATCTTAATTTAAATATGGAGGAGGAGAAAAAGGAAGTAAATACTAGTATTTCACATTCAGAACCTGAGTCCAGTTCCAAATATGAGTTCCCGTGGCGTGGGTTTGGATTCTTACGTAAATTTAGGAAACCCCCGACAGGTTCACATACCTCTCATCCTGCTCCGAACTCCCAAAAAATGCTCCCCAGAATAAATAGTAAAAATTCGACAAAGAGCCTGCCACCAGGACTGCCTTCCCAGCTGGATCCTGATTTCTATTGCTTCGAGTCTTCCTGGCTGAATTTTACGCTCTCAGATCTCCAAAAAGCAACCAACAACTTTAGTCGAGGTACCAATTTTCTTCGTATACTGACTCTTATTTCTTTAGGTACACTTGATAGGTTCGTAAGTATTTTTTAATTCTAAAGAGTAGACCTAATGAAAATTCCTTCGAGATGTAGTAGTATTCTGTCCTATTTAGCTAATACTTCATCTTTTATTTTCTTTTTTAAGAAAATATAATTGGAGAAGGAGGGTATTCTGAAGTTTACAAAGGTGTTCTGGAAAATGGAAAATTTGTAGCAATTAAAAGGCTGACGAGGGGAACGCCAGAAGAGATGACATCAGATTTTTTATCAGAGCTTGGGATATTAGTCCATGTTAACCACCCTAATATTGCTAATGTTTTTGGCTATGGAGTTGAGGGAGGAATGCATCTTGTTCTACCTTTATCCCCCCATGGAAGTTTAGCCTCACTTCTAACTGGTCTGTACTTTATTGTTATCTCTAAAGTATCACTATGCCAATTTGAAGCATTAATTAGTAATTAAAAATATACTTCTTGTACGCGTGCGCCTTCAGGTGAGAAGCATAAGCTAAAGTGGGGAATCAGATTTAACATTGCTGTAGGCATTGCTTCTGGTCTTTCCTATCTTCATGAAGGCTGTCAAAGGAGAATAATTCATAGAGATATTAAGGCTGCTAACATCTTGCTCACTGAAGATTTTGAGCCTCAGGTGAATCTTCATTATATGGATGTCTAAACAAAAACTATGGCTAATTCTGCACTTTGTATTACCAAATATATGCATGTTGGGAATGCATATTGTTTTATAATGCCCTTAAAAAAGATTTATGAAAAGAGTTGACCCAGGTTGTAGGTTGATACTACCAACAACCGGAATGTAGTCTTTTGGCCAAACACAAACTAGTTTCAAAATTTAAACTTGTCTTCTTCAGAAACAGTTGAAGTAATGTTTCTTTTGGTTGTTAAACATGATTTTTAGGTCTAATTTCCAGACGTGAACTTCGTTTTTGTTATTTTATTTTTTAAAATGTTTTTAGATTTTGATCCTTAGCTACTTACCTCTATGTAGATATCTGATTTTGGGCTAGCAAAGTGGCTACCTGATCAATGGGCACATGTCACTGTATCACAGTACGAGGGAACTTTCGGGTTTGTCTTGCAAAAATTCTGTCTTTTTAATATGTCTAAAAATTTTGCATGAGACCTTTTCTTTTCTGCTCACCTCAAATTTTCTTTTGACAGCTATCTTCCCCCCGAATTCTTTTTGCATGGATTAGTTGATGAAAAAACTGATGTCTATGCATTTGGGGTACTTGTATTGGAGCTTATAACTGGACGCCCAGCAATAGACAAGGCGCAAAAAAGTCTTGTAATGTTGGTATGTTAGGATTCAATCTGTTTCCATTGTATTTTCTGGAGTCATAACTCATAATTTATCAACATTACAACATAGAACAGTTGTAACGAAACAATTTTAAGGCTAAACGATGATACAATGTTCATCGAGAAAACAATCTCTTTTTACCTTGCAGGCTAGACCTCTGATGATTAAGAAAAATTTTGAAGAGCTTGTTGATCCATTGCTTGCTGGTGTGTATGATGCAGAGCAGTTGAATCGCCTGGTTGCAGTTGCTTCTATGTGCATAAATGAGTTCTCAACTGAAAGGCCCCAAATGAGCCAGGTACTATTCTATATCACTATGTTTATTATTCAAGATATTTCGCATTTACTGCATAACTGACGATAGTAATAGACAACATAATAATATATCAATTCATATAACATGCATATAAGCATATTCATCCTGAATTAAGCACAGTGAATAAAGGCATCATTTGTTTCAAGTTAACATTGAAATTTCTACAGGTCATTAGGATCCTGAAAGGCAATGAAGGAATCTTAGGGAGTGGCAGAAAGAAGTTCCAGAAAAGAGCTGCTTTCAAGCGGACATGTTCAGTGGATTTCTCTGCACTGGAAGATACTAGTCCCCCCGCACCTTTGACACCTTTGAATGATCCAAGTCAACAAATAAGACTGGAGCTCTAAAATCTCAAAGGGTCATGGTTGCGATAATAAGTTTCAAGAGCAAGTAATGATTGCCGTGGAGTTGAACATTAACGATTCAAGAAATGGCGTCAAGTGTGATAATTATCGAAGTCCTAATATAACAAACCTGTGTTGCACAATTAAAGAAAGATAGACCGTCTCTTTATTGTCAGAAATAGAAGTTGCCTCTTATTTATGCAGAGTGGAAAAGCTAACGCTACATGTCGCAACAAGCCTAAATTCTTGTACAGACTTTCTTGTTCCTATATGGATAGTGTACATGGGATAGAAATTGTATGTTCATTAGGATTTTCTTCAACTTTGGCGCCATTAGTAGCCTCCTAAGATTTGCAAAGGTTCTTTTTAATTATGCCACTTGTTGTGCCGTAGCATCAATGTAGGCTTCTCCTTGTTTTCACAATACTCCTCAACTTTCTAATTTGTCTATTTTGTGCTATAACTTTTGTTTCCTTGCAATTCGATGATGTTAAAATACGGGGCATGTCCGAGAGGTTCAGTGTATAATTGTATTGACAAATGTAAATGATAGAGAAACAAAGAAAGAGTAATAGTTTGTTGTTTCATCTTAGTCCGGAAATAAATGATAAGATGAGTCTATATGCTCAAGTCTCAGAAACAGTCATAGCAGAATTATAGTAAAATGACCATATGCCTCTTGCTGATTTATAACCTATTACAAAAATATCCTTGAGTCTAATATACATACTTTATTACACCCCCTCAAGTTGGCAGGAATGAAAAATGAACTGAGAGACTTGAAAACAAACTAGATCAAGAAGTATATGTAAGATCCTCAAGAATAACAGCATTTGCAGATGTGGCACTAAGCTGATGAAGCAAAGAATGATGTTGTTTGACAGAAAGTTGTTTTGTGAGGATATCAGCCAACTGAGCATGAGAAGGCACATATTGAGTTTCAATATCTCTAGACTTGATTTTGTCGCGAATAAAGTGACAATCTATCTCAACGTGCTTTGTACGTTCATGAAGCGCCAGATTAGCTGCAATAGACAGTGTTGATTATCCCAACATAACAATGTAGGTCGCAAGTGCTCCAGACCCATATCCTTAAATAAAGTACTCAACCAAGTTATTTCACTAAGCGCCATAGCTCTGTATTCTGCTTTTGCAGAAGATCTAGACACCACTGAATGCTTTTTAGATTTTCAAGATAATTAACCCAGCTAGACACAAAAATCAGTTGTAGATCGTCTAGATGAGGCACAACTAGCCCAGTCACTATCACAAAAGGCTGTAAGCTGTGCTGCAGACTTAGATGCCAACAAAATACCTTGAGCTGGATTATAAGCCAAGTACCTGAGCAAACGCTTTGCTGTTTGCATATGCAATGTAGTAGGATGCTATAAGAACTGAGTCAATAGGTGAACAGAAAATGAAATATCTAGTCTTGTCGTTGTAAGATACAAGAGTTTACCAACCAGCTTTTGATATTGACTTGGATCATGCAACGGATCACCCTTCTCTGGAGTCAACTTAATATGCATATCCAGAGATCACCCTTCTATGTGGTCAACTTGATATGCATATCCAGAGAAACTTTCAGAGGAGTGACATTCTGCATATTGAACTCTTTCAAAACATCCAATGTATACTTTTTTGTGACAAAATATCCTTGATCAGATTTATCAATCTCAAGTCCTAAAAAATATCTCAATGCACATAGATCCTTTATGTGGAAATTATTAGCAAGCACACTTTTCAACTTATCAATTTCAGTTTGAGAATTTCCAGCAATTAGCAAATCATCCACATACACTAAAATAAGTGTAATTGTATTTGCAGTGTGTTTAGTAAAGAGACTATAATCTGCATTTGACTGCACAAAATTGTAACAAATTAGTGTAGCAGAGAGCTTACTAAACCACTGTCTTGGAGCTTGTCGAAGTCCATATAATGACTTCTTCAATCTGCGTACCAACTTTTACTTAGAACTGTAAACAATTGCTGGTTGATCTTTCTGAATTCTGCTACCAAGACCTAAATACCCTTGAGGCAAAGTCATATATGTTGGGTAGTGTCAACCCAAGTACCACATCGTGTAGATAATAGAATATTATCTGGTATATAGAGCAGTCAATTAACTCCTTAGTATGAGGCCTTTTGGGAGTTACCCAAAAACAAATCCGTGCGGACTCGACCCAAAGCGGACAATATCATACTAATGTGGAGTTAAGGCCTGCTTAGTAACGATCCATAACAATCTCACATGGACTCCCAGATGGACCTATGGACCTAGGAAGAGGCAGATGGGCATTCCAGTATGGGCCTAGGGGGAGCCAGATGTATTCTGGTATGGGTGAGGCAGGTGGGCCNGGGGGAGCCAGATGTATTCCGGTATGGGTCAAGGTGGAGCCTGGTCACACTGAAGGAGGCAGATTCGACAAGTGTCGAGCCCGATGTGTGAAGGGGGAGATTGTTAGGAGTTGTCCCACATTAGTTGTGGGAGGGGCAGATTGCTAATATATAAGCAGCCAGATAACTCCATTAGTATGAGGCCTTTTGGGATGTGCCCAATAACAAATCTGTGCGGGGTCGACCCAAAGCGGACAATATCATACTAATGTGGAGTTAAGGCCTGCTTAGCAAGCCCAACAAGTGGTATCAGAGCCAAAGGTTCGGCTGGACCTTGTGGGGTAATGGGCTGGGCTGCGGTTGTTCGATGTGGGTGGTTCCTCTCGGTGTGAACGCGATTGAAGATCTGTCGGTTCCTTGCGGCTTTGCAAGATGTAGACGGATTTATCGCGGGTGTAAGACCACGGGATTTGTGGTTCTTGATTTGAGGGGAGGATTGTTGGGTAGTGTCAACCCAAGTACCACATCGTGTAGATAATAGAATATTATCTGGTATATAGAGCAGCCAATTAACTCCATTAGTATGAGGCATTTTGGGAGTTACCCAAAAACAAATCCGTGAGGGCTTGGCCCAGAGCGGACAATATCATACTAATGTGGAGTTAGGCCTGCTTAGCAAGCCCAACAATATAAACCAACTCTTCCAGGTCACTATGCAGAAATGCATTGGTGACATCCATCTGCAATGTGATCCAGTTTTTCTTACTATGGTCATTTAGACCACAGAAGCAAAAGTTTCTTTAAAATTCAAACCATAAGTCTGTTTGTAGCCTAGTACAACCAATCTAGATTTATACCTCTCAATGCTACCATGCAGATTAAACTTAGTTTTAAATAACCATTTACTTCCTATTGCTTTATTGCCTGGTGGTAATTCTGTAATTTTCCAAGTACCATTGTCCTCAAGAGCTTCAATCTCTTTATTCATAGCTGACACCCAATGCTCATGTTTAACAGCTTGAGAAAAACAAGTTGGATCTTTATAATTTTCTAATTGAGCAACAAAGCAAGAAAAATGAGTCTTCGCAGGTTGAGAAATAACCTTGACAATGGTAGTCTGAGCTGCTGTTGGTGTAACATATATTGTAGCCAACAGGTAATTTTCTAATTCTTTTAGATCTTCTAATACCTTCAGGATTAACTGTATCTGAACTATGAGACTGATCTGATGACTGCTGTGAATTAGCCCGACTCGACTGTTGCTCAGAAGAATTGTCAGTCATGAACAAATATTCACAATCATCATAGTTAGAAAAACTATTAGACTATCCAGTATGTAACTCAAGTGAATACAGTTGAGCATAATTCTTATCTTCCATAGGGAATACATTTTCATGAAATACTAAACACACTAAAAAACCTGATTCTGATACCATATTGACAAATGTAAATGATTGAGAAACAAAGAAAAAGCAATAGTTTGTTGTTTCATCTTAGTCTTGAAATGAATGATGAGATGAGTTTATATGCTAAAGTCTTAGAAACCGTTATAACAGAATTATAGTGAAATAACCATATTCCCCTTGTGATTTATACCCTAATACAAATGGGTTAATTATCTAGTTGGTCACTGAAGTCAGCTTAATGTATCAAGTTGGTCACTGAATTTAAAACGGTATCAAAATGGTCACTAAAGTGCCTCGATTTTATAGTCCACTAAGTCTTTTGACATTTTTAAACGGAAACTGCTGACTTGTCTAACCGTTTATCCACGTGGCTAACGTCTGTAAGCTTAACCATAGTTACTTAACTAAAATAACTCTAGTTTAAACATGGGCCGAAGGAATTACTAAAAAAATAGTATACCATCTCATGTTTGAAGTCGTTACATGTTGACAGGGCTAGAAAGAGTCGTTACCTTAACACTTAGTTGCACATCATCTTAATTTTGACACATCAGTATTTCCCGTCAACTAACGGATGATACACGATGTTGACTTAAGTGATCATTTTGATACTGTTTTGAGTTCAGTGACCAAATTTATGCTAACTTCTGGGACCACCTAGATAGTTAACCTTAATACAAATATACCACGAGTCTACTATACATATTTTATTAAATTGTATGCAGTATGTTAAATATGAAGTTCAAGCTGAAGTTTTTTATACAACTTTTTCACGAAACTAGTATGAGATTTAACTCTTGTCATATCATATGTCAAATAATTGAGCATTTTAAAATTATTGGTATTTTGTCAGTTTTTAATAAAATATAAATTTTAATGGTATTATTTAATTTTTTATATAATTTTCAACATGTAATTACAAAAGAGACAAGAAGCCGCGATGTTATGCTGGGCATTATGGAAAAGCAGAAATGAGTTGGTCTGGAATCAACGTGGTACAGGAGTTTTAGATATTGTAGTTTCAGCAAGAGTGGTACTTAACCAATGGCAACAAGCTCAAGACAGAACATTCGATCATTCTCTTAGTCTTATGACCAGTGCGGATTGCCTTGAGCACTGGACTCGTCCAAAGGAGAATACGGTTAAGGTAAATTCTGATGCTGCAATTTTCGAAGCTTCCAATTGTTACAGCCACTCTTTGGTTGCAAGAAATCACCTGGGAGAACTGATTCATGCAAGCTCAAAGTGCTTTCTGGGGAATGTTGGCCCGGAGATTGCTGAGGTCATGGGAGTGCGTGAAGCTCTAAGTTGGGTTAAGGGGCAGCAATACAACAGTGTAGTGGTGGAAACGGACTGCCTCGTGGTAGTTCAGGCCCTGCGGAGTAATGGAGAGCTCTCATCCTATTTTGGTAGATTGATAGGAGAGTGCAAGCAGCTGTTAAAAGAGTTACGAGTAAGAGATGTTATTGTTAATTTTGTTAAGCGGTCTGCGAACAAGGTAGCTGATTTCTTAGCCAAAGCTACTTATTCTATAGCTGATCGTATTTGGCGGGTTGGTGATAACCACCCGGGGTTCATTGATGTATTGATGAACGATTTGATTGAGTAATGAAATCATATTTCACTTGGGCAAAAAAAAAAAATACTTAAGTAATTTAAAATACGGAAATTTTCAATGATGACGCCTAATTTATCTTTACTTTATCCTGAAAAAGAAAATCTATCTTTAGTTAATAATCACTTAAAATTTTCCTCATCATAAAATTGACTAGTTAAATTTTTTTTGTCAAAATACTAGCTAAACCTCTTGACTTTAATAAATTACTAGGATATAAAGCCGCGCTACGCGCGGCATGAA
>PHNY01287335.1:10902-25361 GCA_003724115.2 Anethum foeniculum | reverse complement strand
GGGGGCGGCGATGGCATAAATAGTAATTAGTGGATAAGATTGAGAGAGAAAGAGGTCGTTATCGTCACTGTTAGTCGTCTCCGGTCGTTCTTGTTGCCGTTTTGCGGCGTTCAATCGTTGCCGATCTGTGTCTGGTAGATTCACTGAGACATGTAATATATGTGTGTATATAGTGTGTGTGTATGTGGAGTGTACCAGTCAAGACTTGTGTTGACTGTGAAGGGATGGCTGTTTGTGTGTGTAGTCACGTGAACCGAGCCACCTACTTTCCTTTTCCATATATATATTGATTGTTATTATTATTTTAACAAATAAGATAAAATTTGTGCTGGTTACTGCTAGGCACATTATCACTTTTAGCCATGTCTTTTAAGTAATTAATTTTTTGATTATCTAACTAACATGTAATTATTAAATTATTTATATAATATATAATATATATTGAAATATAAAATATATTTAAATATTTAAATATTTTCCGTATCCCCCGCTCCC
The DNA here is from genome assembly GCA_003724115.2 of Anethum foeniculum. Taxonomy (NCBI): domain Eukaryota; kingdom Viridiplantae; phylum Streptophyta; class Magnoliopsida; order Apiales; family Apiaceae; genus Anethum; species Anethum foeniculum. Next base: position 24,866 of record PHNY01287335.1, on the reverse strand, counting down.
GAATCCCGAAATTTTGAAAATTTTCGAATTCCCGTATCCCCGTACCGCGCACCTGCACCCGCACTCGTGCTTCCTAGGGGACAAGAGCTCAATTAATGCACCAACCCTTTGTTGGCTTGTATTACCTACACTTCATCAAAACTACTTGAGACAAATGTTAATCAGATATTCATAAAGAACAAGAGATAGATTATTTAAGTTTGTATGGATATCATTAGGGTCACTTGTATGTTAAATTAATTCATCTTCCGCGGCTTTGCTAGTGCATAATAGCTGCCCTTCTTAGTTGATCAGCCTTATTGTTAATTACAATGTTTCACATAAACTCAACTTTTATAACTCGATGTTGTTTGCAGGCAATTGAAACTGGTTGTGGCTATGGAGAGTGGCTTCACGGGGAAGCTGTTGCAGCTGGCACGGTGCAGTTTACAACTTTTCACTGATTACCATATCCTTTGGGGTATCTTTGCAGCCATTTTATGCTGAAGTTGGTTTTCCTTTTTCCTTGCAGGTTATGGCTGTTGATATGTCATACCGTCTTGGTTGGATTGACAATTCAGTTGTGGAACGAGCTAACAAGATCTTAAAGCAGGCTAAGCTACCCACTGGTCCTCCTGAGAATGTGACTGTGGAGATGTTCAAGTCTGTCATGGCGGTAAGAATGAAGTTGAAAATTGAAATGGGTTGTTTAACTCTCACATTAACAATTTTTCTGTGCAATGGCTAGTAAATATAATTGCAAGTTTCCAAGTAAAGAGGACAGATCTCTTAATTGTTCTCTCTTGGCAGGTTGATAAAAAGGTGGCAGATGGTTTGTTAAGACTGATTCTTCTGAAAGGCCCATTAGGTAGTTGTGTTTTTACGGGTGATTATGACAGGAAAGCACTTGATGAAACACTCCACGCATTTTGCAAGTCCTGAAATTGAGTACCGACTATGAAGTCCTCGAACACCTTTTTCTTTTGTTTTTGGGTATTGAAACTTTGTATGTGTGTATACTAGCTTAAATAGTAGAATCTTTAGTTGTACTTGTATAGTACAAAATTATACATGGATTTAGTATAGGCAAAGCTTCTTAATGTTCTTCAACAAAAACTTATGGCAATAAGTTCAAGCCCGGCTTTACCTTGTTTCTCAATAAAACTGTTTTTTTTAATGATATACTCGTACATTTGCACTCCGGAGCATGTCCAATGGAAGAAACTGATAACATTATAATGGTGTGAAAGAAGTACAGACAATAATGTGAAAAAGTGTGTGATACAAAAGATGGTCTATTCCTATTAAAAGAAAAGAGATGACGATGAATGTGTTAATACTTAATAGTAATTGTGAAAGTTGACAGGTCATGTTATAAACTTGTAAGAAACAGAAGGATCCCAAAAACTGAGACAAAACAAAGGATGCAAGTAATGGTCATTAGAAGAGATCGATTCAACTACTTTCCCGGGCTAAATAACAGGCGGATGTATTTTTACCTCTCTCTACTAACTAACTTAACCAAACTGACTAATACTTGCATTCCTTCAACCTGTACATGCAACGCATACACACACAAACACACACTCAACATTTCTAATAACTTCAATCGCCCCCTCCCCCCTCTCATGTTTCGGTTCAGTTCGTCCTTTTTGTGTTCCGAATATCTTCATTCTTATATTTCTTCTTTTTCCTATGTGCGTAATCCTTTTCTCTCTTGCATGTCAAGAAATAATTGGTGAAAGATTGGTCCATAAATCAGGAGTCTTCTCAAGAAGATCCAAGGAAGAGGTTTCTTTTTTCTTTTCGTGTTATTTCTCCTGCAAGAAAATTAATAAAGGAATCAGGGATGAGCGCATCTCGCTTCATAAAATGTGTTACTGTTGGTGATGGTGCAGTGGGAAAAACATGCTTGTTGATTTCTTACACCAGCAATACCTTCCCCACGGTCAGTTCCCTTCCTCAATCCATTGATTACATATCATATATATGTCTTAGTGTTATGTGGTTGTTTTCATACACGTCCACAGGATGTTCACTTTTACGATATAGGCACTTTAATAAAGAATATGGAGATTGGTTTCCAACATTCCTGTCCATCATGCTTTGTTAAAACTAGCTAAGAGTCTATCTACTTTTGTTTTCAATGTGGTTTTATGGAAATCGTCACCAATGGTCAGTCACCGTTGGTTTCTTGATAAAACTTTTCACAGTTAGTTTTCTTGTATTTTGCTGCCTCCATAACTTCTTTGCTGCTCTACTATTTTTCGTAAAACAGGATTATGTGCCAACAGTGTTCGATAATTTTAGTGCAAATGTGGTTGTCAACGGAGCCACTGTTAACCTTGGCTTGTGGGATACTGCTGGTAATTTTCCCAGTCTCTATCTCATACGGATAAATCTAAACTAAATAAATGCATGGTGTAGTGTGCTTGAAATGATTATGTGTGAAACAGGACAGGAGGATTACAATAGGTTAAGACCTTTGAGTTATCGTGGCGCAGATGTTTTTATTTTGGCATTCTCTCTCATTAGCAAGGCTAGCTACGAAAATGTTTCCAAAAAGGTAAGGCTTCATTTATTATTTCTGCAATCAGTTTCCTTTGTTCCTTGTATTGAGATCTAACATTCTTCATTTACCGATCCTGTATGATGAGTAGTGACGCCTTTTTCATCTAATGTTTTTCCATTTTCAGTGGATTCCCGAGTTGAAACATTATGCACCTGGCGTTCCAATAATTCTTGTAGGAACAAAGCTTGGTAAGTTTACCTCACTCTCTCGTTTATTCTATTTAGATTTGTGATACACAGCGTAAATGATACCTTTTGATTCACTTATTGGAGTATAACAACTTATAGGATCAAGGTAATGGTTATTGCATCTCTGTATATCTGTTTGTTGCCTTGTTCTCGAGGCTTTTATAAAAAATAGTAATATTTTTGTGCGTTTCTTATCATTGAGTTCTAACTATGTTCAAATGCCATTGGTTATGCAGATCTTCGGGATGATAACCAATTCTTTGTTGACCATCCTGGTTCCGTGCCCATCACTGCAGCTCAGGTGAGAATTCAAACTGGTTTGTTTTCTAGAAATGGACGACCTCAATGATTTGAATTGCATCTTCTCATCCTTTATGGTTGTTCTCTGGACTTGAAGGGAGAGGACTTAATGAAGACGATAGGAGCACCTTCCTACATTGAATGTAGTTCGAAAACACAGGAGGTAATAAAAACAAAACTGTAGGAGGGATTTGTATCACCAATTTCTACCTACCTACATCTGTTTCAAAATTTTATAGAATAGTTTGTAAGAAAGTTTTAGTTTCTGTGGTGTTGTAGAATGTGAAAGGAGTTTTTGATGCTGCCATCAAAGTTGTGCTGCAGCCTCCCAAGAGTAAGAAAAAGAAGGGAAAGGCTCAAAAAGCTTGCTCCATAATGTGATTACACAAGGATTGAAAGATATCTGCTCTTGTTTTGTGGTTGCTTTTAGAAATATTGTCCTTTGCTGAAAGGAAACTAGAAGAGTAACACTACGGTGCTTGGGAGGAATATGCTGGTTTTTCTTGAATGTGTATTCATCTGATCTTATATCTTCTTGAGTAAAAGTGAATTCTCAGTCTGTGATTTTGAATCTGTTTCGAGTATCACTGCACCCGAGATGACAAGTAGTTTCTTTCTTGCATTTTATTACATAATCTTAATCGTAAAAGTTGAAGATGTTTTAATGTGTATTTCATCAACTTGGTTGCTTTGAGTCCAATATGTGTTCAATTATGATATCATTGAATATAATCTATAATCCTGGACTATTACTACCTCCGTCCCACTCATTTCTTTACAGTTTTTTCCCAATGCTTGACACGCATTTTAAGGCTACAATAAAATATAGTTCCGTAACTTATTTTTAAAATTTTCTTTTCTTGTATAAAAATTTAAACATTCTAATTTTATTTAGAAGAAAAAAAAATTTTAAAAAAAATTAGAGAACTATACTTTATAGGAGCCTTAAAATGCGTGTCGAGCCCCCGTCTCTAATGTAAAGAATTGGGTGGGACGGAGGGAGTACCTTTCTTTCTTTTTCTCTCTAAAATTTAGAGGAATGTTATCCATGGTTATTAAATAATCCCGCGGGGTAATAATCCCGAGTCCTCTCATGGTTATGGCTGCAAACGATGAACAAAACTCGGCGGCTCGTTTAAGTCAACTCGGTTCGGCTCGTTTTCTTAAATGAGCTGATTTTGAACATGAAAATGAGCTCGGATGAGTAAATGAGTCGAGCCGAGTTTTTTGTGTGTTCGGCTCGAACTCGGCTCGTTTAGCTCAGACTCGGCTCGAACTCGGCTCGGGTAAAGTGTATATTTATTGAAAATAATAACTTTTTACTAATAATTTGTATAAAGATTTTAATTTTTTTTCACTAATTTAAGACATATTTTTTTATATTTTACTTTTAAGTACTTAGGTACTTGTACAATCCTACTAGTGACCTGTGTTTGATTTTTTTTAATTTTTTAATTTTTTACAGAATAATTAACATAAATCCGAATTTTACATCGTATTAAAATGATATAGAATAAGAAACAAGTGTAGAATGTGAGTGTGAGTATATCATTGTAAAAAATATATGAGAACTATTAGTAGACAACTCGACTTTGTTCGAGTTCGGCTCGAGTTCGGCTCAGCTCGATTATTTGTGAGCAAACTATAGTTCGGCTCGCTTATTAACGAGCCGATCTTGAACATCACTTTCGGCTCGGTTATTAAACTTGGCTCGGCTAGGATTGGTTTAAAAAAAATTAAGTTCAACCCGGTTCGGACAGATCTTGGCACAGTTTTGTTCATTTGCGGCTCTACTCACGGTACTCGAAGAAGATTTGGATCAGCTAACATCAACTAACATAAAATTTCAAATTCAACTATTGTAATATTTATAGCAAGTCTATTAAAGCATCTTCAACCCACATGACCTGTTAGCTATATGGTCTATGTGGCAGATAAATATAGCTATTCTTTGGAAAAACAGCCACTCCAACCATTAATACCTGTTAGGTATAATTATAGATATCCTGTTTTGATCTTCTAAATTTGTTGATCAGAGAGAAAATATAGATATCCTCTAAACACCATCCAACTCATATTTCCTTCGTTTATCTCCTTGTTTCCTTCTTTTCCTCCAATCATATGCTTCCATCTTTTATTACATTTTTATAATATTAATAAAATATTATTTAGCTAACAATTATAGCTAACATCACTGGAGTACAAACTCTTACAGGTTCAACAAATTTTAGCTAATCATTATTTTAGCTAACGATTTTGGCTATGTCCCTTGGAGATGCTCTTAGTAAAAACTTGAATTAATCTTTTAATTTTGGTAACTACGTTAATGTATATTACATATTATACAAAAATAACACTTTATATATTACATAATTAATAAAATAAAATATCTAATCAAATCAACTTTTAATATATTAATTATTATATAAAAAATAACACTTTACTTATGAATATTATTTCTTTCATAATTATAATATTTGAATTATTATAATTATTATTTAAAATAATTTTTTAAAATAGTGTGTATAATTTAGTATATATTTATCGGATAGTAGATGGTGGGGCGGGTTGGGGGTATAATAAACCCTAAACCCCTAAAATGAAAGGAAAAGGGTAAAGGTTACAGTAGCAGGAGAAGAGAATGGGGAAGATACCGCCATCAATGAGGGGAGCTCAACTCCCAGTTGTATCAAATCTCTTGAAAAACCAACAACAATCTTCTTCATCAACACCACCACCACTTAAACCCTATTATCCCCGCCATCAAAACAAATTGAAAACAACAAGGCGGAGGAATATCAGCACCCCTACCCCTATCCCCACTCCGTCATTCAGATTCCCTTCCCCTCACCTCTCCGATGCCATTTCCATTTTCAATTCCCTCATTTCTTCAAATCAAAATAATCCCAATCCTAATCTTAAATTCTACAATTCCATTCTCCATTCCTTCTCTTCCATTTCCACACCCGACGACTCGTTGTGTTTTCTCCGTCACATGCTCAAAGCTGCTTCTCCTTCCTTCACTCCTGATCGTTCCACTTATCACATTCTCCTCTCCCATCCCGCCTCTTCTCTTGTCTCTATTCGCAACTCTCTCAATCTCATGCTTTCCCAAGGTGGTTTTATTCCTGATAAGGTCACTACCGATATTGCTATTCGTGCTCTTTGCTCATCTTCCCCCCAACCCCTGCTCGAAGAAGCGGTTGAGCTTATTAAGGAGCTTTCGCTTAAACATTCCGCTCCGGATACCTATACTTACAATTTCCTCATCAAACATTTGTGTAGAAATAGGTCTTTGACCGCTGTCAATTCCTTTATTAATGATATGAAGGATGGTTTCGGTGTTAAGCCTGATTTGGTTACCTATACTATCTTGATTGATAATGTTTGTAACACCAAGAATCTCCGCGAGGCTACTCGCTTGTTGGGGGTTTTGAGTGACCAGGGTTTCAAGCCTGATTCTTATGTCTTTAACACTATTATGAAGGGTTATTGTATGTTGAGCCAGGGAAGTGAGGTCTTGAATGTTTATAAGAAAATGGAGGAAGAGGGTGTTAAGCCTGACATTGTTACATTCAATACCTTGATTTACGGCTTGTCCAAGTCAGGGAGGGTTAAGGATGCAAAGAAGTTCTTGGGTGTCATGACAGAAGCTGGTCATTTCCCAGATGCAGTAACTTATACATCTTTGATGAACGGAATGTGTAGGGAGGGGAATGCATTGGGAGCGTTGAATTTGTTAGTGGAGATGGAAGATAAAGGTTGTGCACCAAATTCATGCACGTACAACACCCTTCTTCATGGTTTGTGTAAGGCGAGATTGCTAGACAAGGGAATTGAGTTGTTCCGTGTGATGAAAGCTGGTAATATGAAGCTTGAAACGGGTTCTTATGGGACCTTTGTGAGGGCACTTTGTAGGAACGGAAGGGTTGCTGAGGCTTATCAAGTCTTTGATTACGCTGTGGAGAGTAAGAGTCTAACGGATGTTTCTGCTTACGCCACACTAGAAGCTACTCTTAAATGGCTAAAGAAAGCTAAAGAGCAAGGCCTTGTAGTTTAATTATTTGGCTTTGGTATACTTACCATTTCTTAAGGTAAATCCATTTGAATGCTGACCCTTCATTTATCAAGCATCCTTTTCTTAAAACATTTTGTGTTATATTATGTGGCTTATCTATCAATACATTTGGTCTTGGGAACTAGCAGATATGAAATATAACTTAGATTGAAGGTTTTACTCTAACTCGTTCAATGCTAGATTTTTTTCTCCATATTTGCTGAGAAGGTAATCTTAGCACTGACAAGAAACTCTGTATGCATCTTTGTTATATGTCCTTTCAGTTTATAGAAGCCAAAAATCTAAAATTATACTTTTAATTGATGAATCCTTTTGAGATATGTGCTTGTATTTTTCTACTCTTTTTGCACTTTCTGCACAATTAAAATATCTTTGCAATTATTAGGAGGTTAAATGTTTAGAAGTTCTTAATTATTAGTTGTTCGATTGGAAGTGTTTTGTAATACTCCCATGCAATTCACTGACTAGTTCATAGAAGTCTAGGCATTTTTACCAAATTAATATGACATGGGTTTTTGAGTGCGATGGTAGGAGTGACTGGTGAGGATATTCAAACTCATAACCTTAGTCCATGATGGGAGGGAAATAAGTTTTTTTACTAGGCTGGTAGGCTGTGAATGAACCCTCTATTTATCTCCCTAAATCAGTTTACAGAATTTGATTTTGAGTTCCGATGATGTACCGGCGATATTTCAATTGCAAATATATGTTGGGTTTCTCTATCTGTGAGTGTTGAGGTAGGCTGGTAGCTATCGTTTCCCCATGTGTTTACCTAGCACTGGTAAGAGTTTTTGTGGCCCATATTCAACAGGTAGGTACATTCGGAGAGTAGATAATAGATTATTGAGGAAGGGGTACTTTTCCTTGTCTCTCCCCCTACCCTGTATTGTTGAACTTGAAACCTTCCTTGATCGAAGAGAGCTGATATTAACTTTACTATATCACTTCTTAGAATGTTCAATCATTCTATTATTGCCTTATTGGTAGGTCCTCCACATCCCTAGTCTAGTTCTGTCTGGCTGAAGGTATTTCCTTGGTTGCAGAAGGTATTTCCTTCTAGAGGAGGTAGTTGGGCGTTAGATTAGAAATCAGGATTTAAAATTTCATCAACGATATTCTGGTTGTGCTATTTTCCTATTTTCTTCATTTCTTGTTGGTTCTCCGTTTGTTGGTAACTTAAAACGTAATCTTGCTGTAGCAACAAAGTATTTGCAAAATCAACACACTGAATTATTGCAATTTCCAATTTGTATCACTTCAGTCTGGTTGGAAACTTCTCTGGCCTGTCTGGGCAGCGAGAATCATTTTCTGATTTTGTTCTACATTTCCTGAAGTCATCTGTAGCTGCTTTATTCAGATGTACATGTTCTATTATTTATTAGACTGGAACTTGATTTATGTTTTTAACTCTTCCTTTTTCTTCTTTCTTCTTTATCAATTTTCTTCTTTATCAATGTAGATATTGACTTTGCCCTTGTATAATAATTTGATATTATAATGAAGAAAAGGATTCAACTGTACTCTGCCATTTTTAGATTTTTCTTAATAATTTTTTTTGATAAACGAATACGCTTGCATGCTCATTTGGCCTTCACCGGCCTTAAAATTGTTAGTATATCCATTAATATTGTGTACTTCTGGTTTGTTGTTTCGAAGACTGTATTCGGCAATAACAAGATTGGCACTTACCAAAAATAAAAATAAAAATTGGCTAGTGTGCAAAAAGTGTTGTGTTGTTTCCAACACTGTATTCAGCAATAAAAAGATTGGCGATTGTGCAGAGTAATTTAGCACTCTAATCAATCATATGCTGTCCTTGCCTTGTTCAACCTTGGTATATTATCAATTTAAGCTATTACCACGGTGTTTCTTCAAGAAGATACAAATTTAAAAGTTTTTATATTACAGAAAATTGACGAACTTCCAGCTGAAAGCAAATAGCCAAAAATATACATACAATGTTGCAATATCTTTGTTCTGCTATAACATAAGCTTCGTAAAAGATCACATCCTTGGAGTTTAATAATAATAAAAAAAAGTATCAATTGCACAATATAGCAAATGGATCTATTCTAAACACACATAATAAGTGGAATGTACATACTGGTGCAAGATTCCAAATTTAAGGTGATTATAGTGTTAATGTTCTCTGGTTTGTTAGACTTGCAGATGACAGCAACTACTGCTGTTCGAAGTTTTGAGGATTTGAAGAAGATTAAGAAATATAATTGATATGTGGGAGAACTGAATCACTATTGATTGGGAGAATGTCAATGCAAAAATATACCAGTAGTTCAGAAATTAGTAAGGAAAATGTCAGAGCTACAAAATTGGTTCTCAAATTGGTTTCAAAATATCATATCAAAATGTCACGTGACAAACTCTGATTTGCTATAACAACATTAAATGAAAGTCCCCCTATATTCATATTAACAGAACCAATTAAACTACTCCATATTGTTACATCGGTAATGTCGTTTCATTTTGGAACAATTTTTTGTACCTCTAGCACTAGTAACGTAGTACTCTATTTTTCGTAAATGGTTTAATGCGATTAATAATTAAGAAATACAGAAGTCTCGAAAGTGTTCCCGTACCCATTCCCATTATTAGACACAAATGAAATAATTCCCTTGTACATACATATGAGTGTCAGAAATAAAAATACAAATAAAAATATGTCGTGTGTCATTTGAAAACATATCCAGGATCCATTCAGGATGTACTTCATAGCTTTTCGATTTTTACCTTTCCTTGGTTCTTATTTTGTTTGTTTTGCAAGTTGTTCATAATATGATAATTTAAATATTAATACATTATTAATTCATGATATAATTTGAAAATAATCATTGTTTAGTCATTATAAGTTCATTTAAATAAAACATGATCTTTCCTGTGAATAAGATAAATAAAATGGAATGAGTACAATTTATTAACTTAATCTTGTTGTAATACACATAACGGTAGAAATTAATATATTCTGGTTCAAATATCACATTTATTAAATAAAAAATATATAGCCAGCATGAAATTGCATGGTTTCAGGCTTCCAGCAGATCTATTGATGGGATTCAGAATTACATCATTTGCAGTATCCCTTCACTAATATATTTGTAGGATATTGTCCTCTATGGAAAAAAACACTACCCTATAAAATTGATCTTTTGGCTAAAGACTTTTCTCCTTGGATAATATGCTGACATGTCGAAAATTACCCAAGTAATAGTGAAGCATGTGCAATATCAAGGTGCAGGCATGGATCATACAAAATTGACAAATTCAAGAAAATGTGCGGCATAGGAATATAATACCATTATATATTATATGTAGGACCATGCCGCTGTGTGTCCAGTGTAGATTACGCATCCTGTTCACTGAACTGATCATTTCCCTCTTGTCTTCCACTTCTTAATGGGAAAGATGGTCACTTTTCCTTTTGGATTATAAGTTCCACCTTCTGTTGGTCTAAACATGGAAATAGCATTTTGATGGTTCTTATAATCTTTCTCACTGGTTAGTGGTTTCAGCTCAAAGGCACCCCTCGTAAAACCCCTAGCAACCTGATGTATTGCAAGTTAAGCTGATCAATGATCCATTATAATACAATATATCAGAGCTTTAGTTAGAGCATAGAAGTAAACAAATTTCTGTTAAGAGGTTAAGATGATTATGTATAAACCTTAACTATAAGCTTAAAAACCTAATTAATTAGTTTCAAAAGTGATATATACAAGTGGTTCAGGCATTAAGCTGGTACACTATATGAGAGATTCACCTCATCAGCAAGCCGGAAGGTGTCTAATGTGGATACATGATGAAATTTGAACTGAAATTTCGACAATTATGCACAAACCTTACTCCTACATTTTGTTCCACAAGTTTAAGTTAACCTAATTCCTTGCAATTCACATATAAATGGTCATTCATTCCTCTAACTAGTATCCTTCATAAAGCTTTTTATAAGAATTACACTCTATCATTATCCTCACTCTCATCCCCAGCTATCTTACTTTCGCAATTCTAATTTCTTTGTACATTTCATTTTTCTTCCATCTCCATTTCATTCTAAGCTAAATATACATAAATATACCAAAATTATATTCGAAAACAAAAACAGATTAAAGAAAAAGTGGAATTGGATACGCAGAATAAATGTGGAGGCTTTCCAGTAGCTTTAGAATGTCAAGATGTTTTCATAATATGATGTAATTAATATAAGTGCTAATTTTGGCATACCTTTAGTAGTATCCAAACTTTGAGAGAACTACTTAATACTGCAAGCCTTGTTCTCTTTCCAGATGTTAAATAGTTACACATGTACCTATCCACCCTCAGTATAAATTTTGGCCATGATTTGGGGTTCCCAGGATCTGGTTTCTTATCCATCATTGCCTATGACAACAAACAAAACATGTAATGAATCTACAATGACGCATACAGGCAGGATGCCACTTGTTTTACATATTTTCTTTTATAAAGTTGAACAGTATAAGAATGTAGCTGTCATGTGTTGAATTATCTAGAAGTTCATCTAAAAGTTCACAAACATGAGTATGGTACATAGATATTAATGATGGCCATATGTTAAATAGTACTATCTGATGCTATGACACAATGCCTATTCATAAATCTTCACTTAAAGCCTGCGCTAGTAATAATAATGATTGTCCAACATATTTCATTTTCTTTTGTCATTTTTTTAGGCTATTGTGAGAATTAAGAAAAAACATATATATACATATATAAAATTACAAAATTATTGAAGTTAATTTACTTACAAGAGACCGACAAATTTCATGCTCAATTTTGGAAAATGAAGTCTCTAAAGCTTCCACTCTCCCAGTAGCATGACAACAAGTACATGGCTCACTAACCATAAACGTCACACTGGGTCGAACCTGTGAATTATCAAAGGAAAAGCAGGGTGAGGATAAAGAAAATATTTATTTGAGCCATAAAATATATTTCCTTTGCCATAGTAATATCTTTTAATATTTTCTAATTTAGAAAAGAAGAAGAAAATATTCAAATCTTAATTCTCAATCACATTTAGATGTCTCAGGAAGAAGAAAATATTCAAATCTTAATTCTCAATCACATTTAGATGTCTCAGTCACAAACACCACTGAAAGAAAAATGTATGAGAACATAAGGGATTACCCTCTTTCTGGTTATCTCCATAAGCCCATGCCTAGACAGCTCAGAGACTTTGACCATTGATCGATCTCTCTCAACGGCCTTCTTCACTTCTTCGTAAACCAATCTTTTATTTGCTGAACAAATGATGGTATCAGCAGATAGAGTAAGAGGAAAATATCTGTTTAGTACAACTAGCAGTATTTGCAGAGATACTTAATTCTACGCTAAAACTGAAATGCACAATGCAAAAACTGTTTGGTCAGACAGGAGTGATGAAGTTTAATTGCCATCAGACAGTACCTACAATATCAAAGTTAATGACGGAAACTATCATCCCTCAACATTTGAACTCATGCTTGTCAAATAAAACAACACTGGTAAGAACAACTAAAATTTCATGACAATGCAAGTCATGCAAGCATCAAACAAGCTTTTCTATACAAAAAAGCAATCACTAAAAGAAAAAAGACACAAAGTGAGACTTCAAGAGAGCGAGAGAGATCTTACAATCATCAACCATGTCAATGAAATCAACCACAATAATGCCGCCAATGTCTCTCAGGCGCAATTCCCTAGCAATCTGAAGATACTTATATTTTAAGTTTTAAAAAAAAAACAATTTTGTGCTAGGTCATATAGGATTAATATTTAATTAAGCGGACACAATATGGAAGGAGAATATACATAAGTACAATGAAACAAGCAAAATAGAGATATTTACATAAGATAGCTAACAGCTTTCAACCTGTTCTTAAAATCCTATATTTTATTTGGTTAGAGTGAATGAAATTGGGGAATGGAATGGAATGAAATTTGTACTATTTTGTGGGTAAATATTCATGATTTTAATTCCTTCCACTATTCTATTTCTAGCAATTTAAACTAATCTAAACTAGAGCTCAAACCTACCAATTTGAGAATGGAGAGCTATGTTCTCCACAAATCTCATCTTCAAAAATTTGCACTCCCTCATTCTTTTTCGATTATCCTCCTACCTTCATTTTCTCTCCTTTAATTTGGTCCACAATTTTCTATTTCATTTCTTTCCATTCTCCCCAACTAAACCGAGCATTAGGTAAAGACTTGTTTCTGAAACCTTGAAATAAACTGTATGCATGATTAATGTAATAAGGTATCTTAAAAAGTTAAAAGACTGATAAATTAGAAAGAAGATATGTTAATGACTTGAAGTAAAAGAAGGTAATGAAAAAAATAGCTTATACGGGACCTCCCAGTAATATTCTTTTTAACACATGTAGACTTTCACAGAAAGAAAAGTTGTCGTGCTAATAGCTTTATCTCAGTCAAAGCGAAGAGCATGCCTATTGAGCATACCATATGTTCTAAAAATCAGCTGATTATCGCTAGCCGGATGGTCACTGATAGAATTATGCTGAAATTGGGTCAAAAATCCATTTTTTATAAAAATTGGATCAATTGGCCTAGTTGGTAAAAATTTCTAATGTCAATGGGAAAAAAATTACAAATTCAAAGGGAGAAACTTGAATGATAAAAGAAATATCTTATTTTCGTACGCATAAGTCTAATATTAAACGAAAAAATCATGAACTCTCTTAATATTTTTTCTCAAATCGACCCCAAATGCTGAAGTTAGAATCGTATTCTACCTTGTATTTGTATAAATGTATAATAATTAGACATGTATATATGTACAACGAATGATTGAATATATATATTAATAATACTA